>CM049570.1:26859769-27083278 GCA_027123335.1 Amphiprion clarkii | reverse complement strand
GTGAACGGGATGCAGGCATCATGTGACTGAGGAGGCACATGTGTCTGTATCCCACTGTGGACCCAGAGTAAAGTCCACACACATGGCAGTGTTGGCGGTGGCAGTGTTGGCAGTGTTGGCGGTGGCAGTGTTGGCAGTGGCAGTGGTGACGGTGGCGGCGGTGGTGGTGGTGGTGGTGGCGGTGGTGGCGGTGGTGGCGGAGGAGGCGGCAGCCACCAATTTCATTTGAATTAACTGTCTTACATTGGGTTTAGTGTTATTCTGTGAGCTCGGTTCTTGTCGGTGGGACTCTGGTCGGTGGGCCAGTACAAAGTGTGAGTGGATTTGGGGGGGATCGTGTTTAACATCCAGCATTCCCCCCCTTACGGTGAGGCTCCACTCAAAAGGTGAACGGGATGCAGGCATCATGTGACTGAGGAGGCACATGTGTCTGTATCCCACTGTGGACCCAGAGTAAAGTCCACACACATGGCAGTGTTGGCGGTGGCAGTGTTGGCAGTGTTGGCGGTGGCAGTGTTGGCAGTGGCAGTGGTGACGGTGGCGGCGGTGGTGGTGGTGGTGGCGGTGGTGGCGGTGGTGGCGGAGGAGGCGGCAGCCACCAATTTCATTTGAATTAACTGTCTTACATTGGGTTTAGTGTTATTCTGTGAGCTCGGTTCTTGTCGGTGGGACTCTGGTCGGTGGGCCAGTACAAAGTGTGAGTGGATTTGGGGGGGATCGTGTTTAACATCCAGCGTTCCCTGTGAACGGGATGCAGGCATCATGTGACTGAGGAGGCACATGTGTCTGTATCCCACTGTGGACCCAGAGTAAAGTCCACACACATGGCAGTGTTGGCGGTGGCAGTGTTGGCAGTGTTGGCGGTGGCAGTGTTGGCAGTGGCAGTGGTGACGGTGGCGGCGGTGGTGGTGGTGGTGGCGGTGGTGGCGGTGGTGGCGGAGGAGGCGGCAGCCACCATATTGATTTGAATTAACTGTCTTACATTGGGTTTAGTGTTATTCTGTGAGCTCGGTTCTTGTCTGTGGGACTCTGGTCGGTGGGTCAGTACAAAGTGTGAGTGGATTTGTGGGGGATCGTGTTTAACATCCAGCGTTCCCTGGGAACGGAATGCAGGCATCATGTGACTGAGGAGGCACATGTGTCTGTATCCCACTGTGGACCCAGAGTAAAGTCCACACACATGGCAGTGTTGGCGGTGGCAGTGTTGGCAGTGTTGGCGGTGGCAGTGTTGGCAGTGGCAGTGGTGACGGTGGCGGCGGTGGTGGTGGTGGTGGCGGTGGTGGTGGTGGTGGTGGCGGAGGAGGCGGCAGCCACCATATTGATTTGAATTAACTGTCTTACATTGGGTTTAGTGTTATTCTGTGAGCTCGGTTCTTGTCTGTGGGACTCTGGTCGGTGGGTCAGTAAAAAGTGTGAGTGGATTTGTGGGGGATCGTGTTTAACATCCAGCATTCCCCCCCTTACGGTGAGGCTCCACTCAAAAGGTGAACGGGATGCAGGCATCATGTGACTGAGGAGGCACATGTGTCTGTATCCCACTGTGGACCCAGAGTAAAGTCCACACACATGGCAGTGTTGGCGGTGGCAGTGTTGGCAGTGTTGGCGGTGGCAGTGTTGGCAGTGGCAGTGGTGACGGTGGCGGCGGTGGTGGTGGTGGTGGCGGTGGTGGTGGCGGTGGTGGCGGAGGAGGCGGCAGCCACCAATTTCATTTGAATTAACTGTCTTACATTGGGTTTAGTGTTATTCTGTGAGCTCGGTTCTTGTCGGTGGGACTCTGGTCGGTGGGCCAGTACAAAGTGTGAGTGGATTTGGGGGGGATCGTGTTTAACATCCAGCATTCCCCCCCTTACGGTGAGGCTCCACTCAAAAGGTGAACGGGATGCAGGCATCATGTGACTGAGGAGGCACATGTGTCTGTATCCCACTGTGGACCCAGAGTGAAGTCCACACACATGGCAGTGTTGGCGGTGGCAATGTTGGCAGTGAAAGTGGTGACGGTGGCGGCGGTGGTGGTTGTGGCGGTGGTGGTGGTGGCAGTTTTGGCGATGGTGGTGTCGGCGGTGGTGGCGGAGGAGGTGGCGGCCACAAGTTTCATTTGAATAAACTGTCCTAGATTGGGTTGAGTGTGATTCTTTGAACTCGGTTCTTCTCGGTGGAACTCTGGGAAGGGTTCTTGTGTGAAGTGTGTGTGGATCTGGGGGGGATCGTGTTAAACATCCAGCATTCCCCCCCTTCCGGTGAGGCTCCACTCGAAAGGTGAACGGGATGCAGACATCATGTGACGGAGGAGGAACATGTGTCTGTATCCCACTCTGGACCCAGAGTGAAGTCCACACACATGGCAGTGTTGGCTGTGGCAATGTTGGCAGTGAAAGTGGTGACGGTGGCGGTGGTGGTGGTGGTGGTGGCGGTGGTGGCGGAGGAGGCGGCAGCCACCAATTTCATTTGAATTAACTGTCCTTGATTGGGTTGAGTGTGATTCTTTGAACTCGGTTCTTCTCGGTGGAACTCTGGTCAGGGGGCTTGTGTGAAGTGTGTGTGGATCTGGGGGGGATCGTGTTAAACATCCAGCGGTCCCCCCTTACGGTGAAGCTCCACTCAAAAGGTGAACAGGATGCAGACATCATGTGACGGAGGAGGAACATGTGTCTGTATCCCACTCTGGACCCAGAGTGAAGTCCACACACATGGCAGTGTTGGCGGTGGCAATGTTGGCAGTGAAAGTGGTGACAGTGGCGGCGGTGGTGGTGGTGGCGGTGGTGGTGCTTGCAGTTTGGCGTTGTGGTGGCAGTGGTGGTGGCGGTGGATGGCGGTGGTGGCGGAGGAGGCGGCAGCCACCAATTTTATTTGAATAAACTGTCTTAGATTGAGTTGAGTGTGATTCTTTGAGCTCGGTTCTTGTCGGTGGGACTCTGGTCAGCGGGCCAGTACAAAGTGTGAGTGGATCTGGGGGGATCGTGTTAAACATCCAGCGTTCCCGCCCTTACGGTGATGCTCCCCTCAAAAGGTGAATGGGATGCAGGCATCATGTGACGGAGGAGCCACATGTGTCTGTATCCCACTCTGGACCCAGAGTGAAGTCCACACACGGCAGTGTGTTTGGTGGCAATGTTGGCATTGAAAGTGGTCACGGTGGCGGTGGTGGTGGTGGTGGTGGCAGTGGTGGCGGAGGAGGCGGCAGCCACCAATTTCATTTGAATTAACTGTCCTAGATTGGGTTGAGTGTGATTTTTTGAACTCGGTTCTTCTCGGTGGAACTCTGGTCAGGGGGCTTGTGTGACGTGTGTGTGGATCTGGGGGGGATCGTGTTAAACATCCAGCAGTCCCCCCCTAACGGTGAAGTTCCACTCAAAAGGTGAACGGGATGCAGGCATCATGTTTCGGAGGAGGCACAAGTGTCTGTATCCCACTCTGGACCCAGAGTGAAGTCCACACACATGGCAGTGTTGGCGGTGGCAATGTTGGCAGTGAAAGTGGTGACGGTGGCAGCGGTGGTGGTGGTGGTGGTGCTTGCAGTTTTGGCGGTTGTGGTGGTGGCGGTGGTGGCGGAGAGGGCAGCCACCAATTTTATTTGAATTAACTGTCTTAGATTGAGTTGAGTGTGATTCTTTGAGCTCGGTTCTTGTCGGTGGAACTCTGGTCAGGGGGCTTGTGCAAAGTGTGTGTGGATCTGGGGGGGATCGTGTTAAACATCCAGCGGTCCCCCCCTTACGGTGAAGCTCCACTCAAAAGGTGAACAGGATGCAGACATCATGTGACGGAGGAGGAACATGTGTCTGTATCCCACTCTGGACCCAGAGTGAAGTCCACACACATGGCAGTGTTGGTGGTGGCGGCGGTGGGGGGGCTGACCGTGGCGGCCGTGGTTGTGGTGGTGGTGGTGGTGGTGGTGGCTGTGGCGGTGGGGGGGAGGGGGCAAGGAGGGGGGGGTCCGCTGGATGTTTCACACGATCCCCCCCAGATCCACTCACACTTTTTACAGGCCCTTCTGACCAGAGTCCCACCGACAAGAATCGAGCTCAAAGAATCACACTAATCCCAGTCTAAGACAGTTAATCCAAATAAAGTTGGTGGCCACCGCCACCACCGCCAACACCTCCACCACCGCCACAGCCACCGCTGCCGCCACCACCGCCACGCCACCCTCGTCACCGCCGTCACCTCCACCGCCAACGCCAATGCCACTGCCGCCACTGCCACCACCACCATCACCACCGCTGCCACCGCCACTGCCACCACCACCACCACCACCGCCAGCACCAATGCCACCAAACACCGCCACCACCGCCGCCTTCACCTACCAGCACCCAACCCCCCCCCCTCCTTCTCCTCTCCGTCACCCTCCACCCTCGCCTGCTCTCGGCCCCATCCTCTCCCTCTCCCTCCATGCCCTCCTCTTGGCCTTCTACCTTCCCTCCCGCTCCTCCCCCGTCCTCCTTGCCCATCCCCTCCCTCTCGCCTCCCTTCCCTTTCCCTCCCCTGCTCTTGCCACCTCCTCTTCCTCGCCCTTCACCTCGTCCCCCTTGCCCTCTCCCCTCCCTCTTCCTTCACCTCCTCCTCCTTGCCCTCTCCCCTCCCTCCCTCTCCTCCCTCCACTGCTTTCGCCACCATCATCTCCCTGCACCCCCTCCTCCTGGGCCTGTCCCCTCCCTCCTCCTCCCCTTTGCCCTCTCCCCTCCCTCCCCCTCCTGCCTCCACTGCCCTCTTCCCTCCCTCCCCCTTCTTCTTCACCTGTTCTCGCCAACATCCTCTCCCTCTCCCTCCACCTCCTCCTACTTGCACTCTCTTCTCCGTCCCCCTCCTCCCACCTCTGCTCTCACCATCATCCGCGTCCTCCTCTTTGCCTTCTCCTCTCCCTCCTCCTCCTCCACCTCTTCGTACTTCCCCTCTTCCTCCTTCCCCTCTCCCCTCCGTCCCCCTCCTCCCTCCCCATCTTTCACCGCCATCCATTCCTTCTCCCTCCACCTCCTCCTCCTTGCCATCGCCTCTCTCTTCCTCTTCCTCTACCTCCTCCTCTTGGCCCTCTCTCCTCCGTCTCCACCTCCTTCTCCTTGTTCTCTCCCCCTCCTCCACCTCCTCATTCCCCTCTCCCCTCCCTCCCCCTCCTCCCTCCCCTGCTCTCACCATCATCCTCTCCCTCTTTCTCCACCTCCTCCTCCTTGCCCTCTCCCCTCCCTCCCCCTTCCCCTGCCCTCTCCCCTCCCTCCCCCTCCTCCTCTTTTCCCTTTCCCCTCCGTCCTCCTCTTCCCTCCCCTGCTTTCGCCACCCTCCTTTCCCATCACTACCTGGGGATTTGTTATTTTTCAGACACCTTATTGCTTCATGTACTTCCTGGAGGATTAAATTACTATCACAGAGTTTCTTATCTGCATCCGAGATATTTTTAAAGTTAATTGAATTAAGAAAATTATTGGCTTTTGGTTCAGAAAAGTTGGAAGTGTAGAGTTTGCTGTAAAAGTTGGAGCAGAATGAAGATATAGATTTAAAGTTGGATGTAACTTCATTATTAATTTTAAGAGAGTCCAGAGAGGTTTTAAGTTTTGATTTTTCTAAACCAAAAAAGTATGAAGAGCATTGCTGTCCCTCCTCTAACCATCTCGCCCTTGATCTGACAAAAGCACCACAAGCCTTTCTTTTGTAAATTTCATCAAGTTTGTTTTGGCAATTACCAAGGAGCAATAGCTCATCATCTGTTAATTCTTGACTACTAATATTAGATAAAGATGCAATCTGAGAACAAAGATCCTCTTCCTCTTGTTTTTTAAGTTTTGCTAGGTTACTACTAAAAGATCTCATAAACTTGCCAATGTCGTATTTCAGCAGTTCCCAGAATGGACTGTAAGAATTGTTCTTGCAGGCTTCTTGCCAACGAGCATTGATAAGATTTTTAATAGTATCTGTTACTGTGTCATTTGTCAAAAGACTGTTATTTATTTTCCAGCATATAGCTCTTGGAATGTTAATCTCTGGTACTAGTTTGGCATTGAGAGTCATTATTTTGTGATCAGAAAAAGGGGCTGCATGAATATTTACATTTAAATTGCAATGATCAACTTTACCAGAGACCAGTCAATAGTCAATACGAGACATTTTGGTTTGGTCTTTGGTGTTCCAGGTAAACTGTTTAAGATTAGGGGATTTTTGTCTAAAGACATCATAAACATCAAATTTTTCCATAAAATTCTTTAAGTAGCCATTCGGAATATTTGTATCATTAGGAGGATATCTGTCCAGAGCATTGCTGTAAACTACATTGAAATCACCACCAAATATTAAATAAGCTTCGGGATATTTTCTTAACCAAAAAGATACTTTCTCATCCCAGGTTTCAAAAAGTTTCCTATTTTCTGAATGGGAGTTGTATCCATAAATATTAGAGATTATTACCACATTTTGAGAGACCAATAGAACTAGAATAATAAAGTGCCCTTTCGGGTCACTCTAACTGTTCAAGATTTCGCCACAATATTTGTCTTTAAGTACCATACACCTGCCATTTTTTCAGAACAATGAGCCCCCCACAACTCTTTACCCCATTGACTTTTCCAGAAAGCCATGTCATCTTTGGTGCTGTGTGACTCCTAAATAAAATAAAAATCACATTTAAACTGCTTAACAAACAAAGAAACTGCTTTCCGATTCAAATTATTCCTTAAACCCCTGGCATTAAAAGTAAGGAACGATAGAGACATAGAAAACAGAACAAATTCTCAACAGAGAACAATAATAGAGTAAAGTCAAAAGATTGTTACCCTTGTGAAGACATATTTGAGCTCAAGCTCCATTTACAATACAAAAGTAAAAAAGAGCCAAAAGATGAAATGCATTGCAAAGGACTTCAAATGAACAATCAATATAAAAAAGTTAGAACGTCCCTCACTGTCTGTGTTTTTCCCTGAGGAGTCTAGAGAACAATCATCATCTGATGAAGAAACTTGGTCACAGGGATCCTTTAACCTTGAGACAGCAAAGTAGAGGTTCATGTTGTAGACATTGTGAAGATTTCCGTGCCGTTAACAAAGGCCCGTCCAGCGATGAAATAGGCCTTGTCTCCGCGAGCACGAGCCTCCTCTATCCGTGGCCACAGAGCGCGTCGTTTCTCCCGGTCCTCGGCGGTGAGATCCTCGGCAAAGCGCAGGCGGTTGTTTTTCAGAAATGGTGACTGCTTAGCCGCTTTCCACACCGCATCTCTCAGGGGACGAGACGAAAATCTGATAATGATGTTGCGTGGTGACTTCTTGGAGTGGTCTCGTTTCCCTAGCCTGTGTAAAATCTCAATGCCTTGTGCCACATTCACGTTTCCATTAGCAAGACTCTGGCTGTAACGTTCTCCGTATCATCTTCTAGGACGCCAGCCAGCCTTAAATTCCATCTCCGCGAGTAGCGTTCAAGCTCCGCGATTCGGGTTTCACAACTTTTCACCCACTGCGCCTCCATTTTAGCTTTAGCATCAACCTCTTTTAATTTCACTTTCAACTCTTTCACTTCTTCAGCCATGAAGTCAATCGTTTTCTTGAGTCCTTCTATTTTGAGAGTAAACACTTTCTCCAGTGAATCAGCCCGGGAGTTGATAAGAGCAGAAAGTTTATCCACAATGGAGTCAGGGTCCTGGATGGTATCGGCAGGCTTACCCTTCTTGGTTGCCGGAGAGCGAAGCGGGGAGTCTCCCACCTCTGTAGGTCCAGGCTTAGCGGTGCTAACGTTAGCATAGTTGTGCAAATCTACTTCCATTACCGTGGACAACTCACGTTCCTTCCTCTTGGTGTCGGTTTTAGGTGGCATGTTGGTGACAAAATACACAACGTGATAATTGTCTCAAAAGTCTTTGTATATTTGGCTCAAAAAGTGTTTTTATGCAGAGCTTGAGTTTAGAGATGTCTATAGAGCCGCCATCTTGCCCAACCCCCCTAACGTTAGCTCTGGTGTTAACAGCAACATGTTTTACTCAGTGCTTCCTGTGCTGCTTCTTCATGGCTACAAACAGACTTTAGGTTCATTATCGCCACCTACTGGGCTGGAGTGTTCATCAGAGTTACCGGTGTGCCAGAAATGAGGGAACTGAGGAGGGTGCAATTAATTGCGTTATTATTTTTAACGCGTTATTTTCGCTGTAATTAATTAATCGAAATTCACGCGTTAAAGTCCCAGCCCTAGTTAGAACACATTTTCAAACATGCACCATATGTAATTTAAAATACATTCTAAAACATGTAACAATAGGGAACAATGTATGCTGTTTCATTTTCATTAGAATATTCTTTGTCAAAGGGTCTAAAATAAGCAAGCTTGTCAATGCATTCAATAGTATGTTCAACAGTTTTCTCTTCTATACGGTGTGAATGAAAGTGCTCATCAAAGCCAAGTGTGTCAACAGTACATCCTAAAATGAAAGCAAACTGTTCATGAATTATGATATTGCTTTGTCTGCTCTGAGGCTGTGATGTTATAAAAAAATTGATTTTTACATTCTGGATAAAATCAAAGTAACAGACTCACTGTGTCTTCACAAGTCTACCTGTAAAACATTTTTAAAACACATTTATTTGGTCTTTCCTCAAAAATCATTTGCTGCTTTGATGGCCACACCTCCTTCACCTTTCAACTTCTCTCCACGCAAAACAGAGGGAGGCGCTGGGGCGCAGCTTATAGGGGGACTCCAAGCCAAACAGGTTGGAAACCACATATGAATAAGAGGGCCAATCTTTTTTAATACATCTTGGATAGTGGATCATTAAGTGATGCTTGGGTATCAATTTCTTGTCAGGGTACAAAGTTTTGAACATGGTATGGTTATCATAGATTAAATGCTTTAGGTAGCATATCATACCATCAGTGAGGATAGGGGAGAACACTATATTAACAATTTGCAACAAAAGGAGTACCAACGTCCAGTGATTATTTTCCCTTTCAACAACATCACCAACTATAAGGGGGTATTACAGAGAACACACAATGACTGAATGGCACTTAAACCGAAGTGCTTGCTGTTATCTTCCATTTTTAAACCACTTGGTCTGTTTTTACATTCCATGTAACCATAATTAAAACTAAGTATCCTGTCTGACAGCGTTTTCATAGAGATGTAACCATTTTTAATCAGGAACTGAAAAAACAACTTAAGCTCATACTGTCCTATCTGTAACTTATCTGTAACAGGAATCTGACTATAGACACCTGTAGTTCTATTTCTCCGTGTATCCAGTCTCACACCAAGCACAAATTCTTTAGGTTCAACTATTTCCCATTTTTCATCATAATATTTTTGCCTTTTTCTCTGTATTAAAGGTTGAAAAAGGGTTTTCTAGCAGATCTAAATTTTGCTTTATTTTCTTATTAACGTCTGACTGTTGTATCAGAAGAAAAGGCTTGGAGAACTGCTTCTCGTGCTTGCATTTGATATTTACAACTTCCTCCATTGAAGAAACTATTGTTTGGACAGTACTTTGAGGAATACCAGTAGCTTCTAAGTGGGCAATTATAGATCCACACATTCCTTTAAGAGAATTTTGTGTGACAGAAGGGGGGTCCCGCTACAGGGATGCAGATCTTGAGGGCTGATCGCTGAAAAATTCAACCTCGGAGTGTATTTCTATGTCAACTTCCTGGTAAGGAAGGGCTTGTTCATCATGTTGTTGCCTATGCACGATGTTAAGGTGCTTTCTGAAGCCACTGTATGTACAAAAAGATGAGGGACATCCTCGCTCTCCGCATTTTAAGCACAAGGAATTTTTAGCTAGATATAATCCATGCATGAATTTTAAATATTTACAAAGACCTGAACTATTATTGTGGTGCGTTTTACAATAAAAACACGTGAACATGTTTTATGCTGTTTCGTTTGACCTTTGTTAACTGTGGCATTTTGACAAGTATTTAAAATCAGTTTTGTGTTGAGTTTTTCAAACGAAACATGAACATGCATGGAAGGTTTCTTTAAACTTTTTTTTTTTTTTTTCAGCCTGTTGTAATCTGGAGGCTAACAATTATTTTCACAAGCAATTTCCATTTATTTTGAACATGTTAGACAGTTTCCCTTTGGTCTGACCTTTGTCATCCGGTGGTATTTCAACAATCTCGCAGTATTCGGGCTCTCAGTTCCTTGACTCTTGGGCTCTCTTTTGCATTCCCAACATCAATGTGGTAAACAGTGGTTTGAATGAAGGTGTAAAAGCTGCTTAGAGCGTCATCATAAGATAGGCTGAAGACACAATGTGCTTTGAATAGCACGTCAAAAGCAGCAACTGATGTCTGAGCTTTTCTTTCTTTCTTTCTTTCTTTTATTTATTTGATCCATGGGACAGCGCATAAACAACATTAACCCCGTGGGGAGAGATGCATTATGCCAGGTTGTAGCACAAGTGCTAATTTCCACCTGTAGTCCCAGAGCAGGTCAAAGATATGTTAGGTTACAACAATGTTAAAAGAAAAAAGACATAAATTTGACACAAGATTAAACATTTCAAACATTAAACAATATAATTCATAATAATCAAACTCCAAAGCATCTACAAAAAAGTGCTGACACCTAAGCACCTTCCTTGAGCCTCGCACGGAATTGCTTTCTTGACCACAACAATGAAGAACCTCTGGATTTTCTTCTTTTGCTCACCGATGCAGAGAAGGAAGGGCTGACTTGCATCAACTTCGTCCAGAAATGTAGTGAGGCTGGCTCCTTCCTGTACTTTGAATGAAACAGACCAGATAAGTTAAAAGTGTATTGTTGCAGTCTTACAAAAACCTGCAACAAACTTCTTTTTACAACTGCAGCAAAAAAAAGAAGTAATTTTGTTGTTATGAAAAGCTTATGGTACATACCTTAAGAAATCTCACAAGGTGGTTGGCTGCCTGTGCTGAGCTAATCTTGGCTGTTTTTTGTGGCCTCTTGATGTAGGGGCAATGGCTCCACCAGGCGGTGGCCTGCTGCTACAAATCTGCTGGCCACCCCACTGGTCACCCCACTGGCCAGTCACAAATATCAATTGCCAGTTAACCTCACACAAGGCTCAGACGGCGCACACTTAGCCAATCAGAGGCGACAAAGACGGTTCCTTCCCCCTTGTTTGGCTCATTGTCTAACAGTGATGTCAATCACATTCATTCCATTGGTTCTGAGTACGTTGCAATCACCATTGATCCGCATCAATCAGCAGCACCGATCTGAAGAGAGGACTATGAGTAAGTCATAATTTCTTTTGTAAAAAGAAGGGGGAGAAGTAATATTCGTCGTGACGTGCTTTTTAAGTGCCAAAAGGTGCTGCTACAGTAACTTGTTAGAGCAGCACTGCTGTACTTTTTAACTCATTTGAGATACGTAACGTTACAGTACGTAGGCATAGTCAGCTGACGTTAGCTGCTGCTATTATTTCAATTTGCAGACCATGAAGAGAAAGTCAACAGACATGTCTTCTTACTTCAAGAAAGTTATGACTGTGTCTGAAACATGTCAGAATCAGAATAAAGGGTTTCTGTTTGTATCTGGAAGTACCTTCTTTTTCTGTTTTGATTGCAATAATGTACACCATAAATGAATAATGATAACATGATAACTAGCCAATTTAAAAAAAAAAAAAAATCACCGAACACATATACATAGCAAAATAAAACAGGATTGATGCAGAAAAACTAGTCCATGCATTTGTTACTTCTAGGCTTGACTACTGTAATTCCTTATTATCAGGTTGTCCCAAAAGCTCTCTGAAACATCTACAGCTGATCCAAAATGCTGCAGCCAGAGTACTGACGGGAGTTAGCAAGAGAGATCATATTTCTCCTATACTGGTTTCTCTTCATTGGCTTCCTGTTAAATCTAGAATAGAATTCAAAATCCTTCTTCTGACATATAAAGCTCATAACAACCAATCTCCATCATATCTTAAAGACCTGATAGTACCATATTATCCTAGCAGAACTCTTCGCTCTCAGACTGCAGGCTTACTTGTTGTTCCTAGAATCTCTAAAAGTAGAATGGGAGGCAGAGCCTCCAGTTATCAGGCGCCTCTCCTGTGGAACCAGCTCCCAGTTTGGGTTCGGGAGGCGGACACCCTCTCTATTTTTAAGACCAGGCTTAAAACCTTCCTTTTTGATAAAGCTTATAGTTAGGGCTGACTGGGGGACCCTGACGGGGTGAGCTGGTGTTTGCATTTGCATAACTGATTTCCTCTCTTGACGTCCCTTTAGTTTGCCCCTATGTTATGCTGCTATAGGCCTAGGCTGCTGGGGGACCTCTCTTGATGCACTGAGCCCTTCTCTAACTACCTATGTATTTATTATATATACCATTATTGCATTACACTCACTCTGTTTCTCCCTGTGTTCTTTCTCCGAGTGTCCCTGGTCCCAGAGCTGGATGCTTCAGATGTGTGGTTGTTCTCCCACCAACTGTAACCCTCTACCTCTACCCCTCTCCCCCTCTATCTCTCTACCTCTTCTGTCCCTCTCAACCCGCCTGGCCAGCAGGCAGATCGGTCCCCCCACATTAATTTTCAATTCAATTCAATTTTATTTATATAGCACCAATTACAGTCAAATTGTTTCGAGACTCTTTACAGAACCCATATGCCTGACCCCCAGAGCAAGCCAAAAGGCGACAGTGGCAAGGAAAACATCCTTTTAACAGGGAAAAAAACCTCGAGCAGAACCCGGCTCTAATGTGGGGGGACCCATCTGCTGCTGGCCGGGCGGGTTGAGAGGGACAGAAGAGGTAGAGAGGTAGAGATAGAGGGATAGAGATAGAGGGGAAGAGGTAGAGGGGTAGAGGTAGAGATAGAGAGGTGGGGGGGGGACACAAGGACCATAAAACACACAGTATAATACATGCATGATAAGACAGATGATACATGCAAAGTACAAGTAACATGGAAACTAATTATAGTTTACTGCTATGGCGTATGGCTCAGGCATTAAATATACTACATATATAGCTGGTGGTAAATTCAAAAATATGTAGATGAGCAAATCAAGTACAGTAAGGGCAATGCAGAGTAGATCGGTGGAACATTAGAGCCGGGTTCTGCTCGAGGTTTTTTTCCCTGTTAAAAGGGTGTTTTCCTTGCCACGGTCGCCTTTTGGCTTGCTCTGGGGGTCAGACATATGGGTTCTGTACAGCGTCTCGAGACAATTTGACTGTAATTGGCGCTATATAAATAAAATTGAATTGAATTGAATTGTGAGACTCAAAATGTTAACTGTACTGTTATTAGTCTATGCACATTAGATCATTAGTAACATTATAACATAATAAAGACGACAAGTTTATCAATAGACGCTTCCTCAAGTCTTTCTGATAGTTTTCTGCTTGCCTATATACTACAGTATAATAAAAAGATAGTAATAATAGTACTAGTAAATTAAATTCCTGAAATTATGACTTTTTAGTTTTGGTGTGCCACCCCAAGATTTTAAGTGGTTCCACCTGGCCACCCCTATGAAAAATTTCTGCAGGCGCCACTGTGTAGGGGGCAGGAGTTGCAACAGCAGCAGGAGTGACGACATGTCACGATTCCAGCCTTGGACAAAAATAAGGTACAGAGGAGAGGAGACAGAGAAAAGGTTTTAAAAATGTTATTGATTTACTCCAGCTGCAATTCCACTTCAAGGGTTAGCTGAAGCTGGTAAAATGTTTTTCAACTTGACTTCTTCAAATTATCACACTTTAAGATACATTTATTTCATGACAGCTCATTTTGTTTAATCCTACTGTTAATATTGGTCTTCATTAAAAAAAAACAAGAAAATGAGTGTATTTTACAAACAGTAAAACACATTTACCATAGTCATTCTCTGCTGTAGGGTCAAAAGCCGCCTGAAGCTCCTCCACATATGGACTTGAAGGAAAACGCTGGCTTTCTGTGATGACTTTGTGCTTGAAATATGATGGCCACTTTGCAAGGACCCCTTCCAGATATTTCATCTCCAAACATTAAAGAAAAGTCTTGGTCAATCTTTTAAAACAGGCACAATGTCCACTTAAAGGTTATGGGTGCTTTGCACTGACGACAATTGGGTTATACCTGAAAATACAATAAAATAATCAACACATATCCTTACCAATCCTGGTATGTCAAGAAAAAAAGGAAAGACATCAAGCACTGAAGATGTTGCATCCTTGTCATGGACCATCTTTTGTCTGTATTCAAAGGTTGCTTTCATCTTTTCTTTAACCAAAGATGGAACTGTTGAGTGTCTAATTATAGAGGGCCTCTCTGCACTCCTCATCAAACATCTGTTCACAAAGAAATAGCGATTTTCTGTATGTAGTCGGACTGTCCTGGAATTGTGGTCAGGAACGCTTATGTGAGCCATCACGCGAAATGCATTGGACTGCCTTGAGTCTCCAGGCTAGATAGCCTGTATTTGCCTCGGCATCATGGTAATGTTCCTGCTCATGCATGCATACACACAAAGATGCACCAAAAACGCAACCATAAAAACATCAAATTAGGATCAATATTAAACTAGCACAAGTACTTTAACAGCACACTTTTTGGAATTGACAATAACATTTACATATCCATTTTTTGAGAACGGATCTTGAAGCTATGGAAAAAGCGTCACAATTCCTTGTGCGTAACTAGCCCGTACACTTGCCGGTGGAACTGTCCTGTTGAAAGAAAATAATCATTAGGTTTATTTTCAATTCATCCAGTTGATTTTACATGGTTGATATTTATGTATATTTGTGTATATTTATATATTAGAAGTTAGCTTTAAGACCACTTTATATGGCTTACTGTTATTAACTGACTGATTAATAGTCAGTGTTAGACATTATCATACTATTTGCATATATCATACCATAGCAAATTCCAGGAATATCATCTACCGTGTTTCCAAAGAACCTTAGAACCTTAGATACAAAAGTTTAAATTACTTTCATGTCGGATAGCACACTAGGAGACACATGGCTAAAGAGCTGCAGCATGTGATTCACACAGAAAAACAACAACACACGCACTGAAGAAAAAATGCAATTAATCAACAACAAATAATACACACGACAACTTAGGGGACTTAAGAGAACATTTACATATTATAGCTCATTTCTGTGAGCAATAAGTTAGGCACCTGAATCTTCACATTAAACGATTGTAGCAATGTAGAAATTAAATCATCGCCATTATCTTTTCTTAGCCCTGCTGATGTGGCACACTTATAGAAATTATATTGCTTTTGTTTTACCCACCAAAAAGACATTGTGCTGTATTGTTGCCGTTAGCTAAAGAGAAGCAACATTCATCCTGGCTGAGGTCTATGCTATCAAAATGAGGTTTGGGTTTAAGCGAGGTAAAATGAATAAGTAAGCTACTTACGATATCTGGTTATGGTGGCATTAATATCATGCCATAACATTAGCTTACAGTGCTACAGTGGCTAATCACTAATAAAATAACTCAAAACCATTCAAAAAGAATAAATAGCCGTATCAGAAAATAGGGTTTACAGAAATGATATGGGCTGAGATTTGTGGCACTAGAAAGTGAATTTGAATTATGTTGAATTTGAAAAGCATGTTCTGAAATTTTTAGATCCTATCCCAACTAGACTGTTCAAGGAGGCCTTACCTTTAATTAATTCCTCAATGTTAGATCTGATTCATCTCTCTCTAGTAACAGGCTATGTACCACAGGCTTTTAAGGTTGCCGTAATCAAACCTTTACTTAAAAAGCCCACTCTAGATCCAGATGTTTTAGCTAACTATAGACCAATTTCCAACCTCCCATTTCTCTCCAAAATTCTGGAAAAAACAGTTGCTAATCAATTATGTGAACATTTACAAAAGAATAGCTTGTTTGAAGAGTTTCAGTCAGGCTTCAGAGTGCATCATAGTACAGAAACAGCTCTGGTGAAAGTTACTAATGACCTTCTCATAGCGTCAGATAATGGACTGGTCTCTATACTTATTTTATTGGACCTTAGTGCGGCATTCGATACAATCGACCACAAACTTTTATTACAACGACTAGAACATTGTATTGGCATTAAAGGGACAGCACTGGACTGGTTTAAATCCTACTTATCAGACAGGTTCCAGTTTGTGCATGTCAACAATGACTCTTCTGAGCATACTAGGGTTAATCATGGAGTTCCTCAGGGCTCTGTCTTAGGACCAATACTGTTCACATTATACATGCTTCCCTTAGGCAATATTATTAGGAAGCACTGTATTAATTTCCACTGTTATGCTGACGACACTCAATTGTATTTATCTATGAAGCCAAGTGAAACTAATCAGCTAACTAGACTGCAAGATTGTCTTAAAGACATAAAGACCTGGATGACCTATAATTTCTTACTACTAAATTCAGACAAGACTGAAGTCATTATATTTGGCCCCAAACATCTTAGAGAATTGCTTTCAAAGCATATAGTTACTCTGGATGGCATTACATTGGCCTCCAGTACTACTGTGAGGAACCTCGGCGTTATCTTTGACCAGGACATGTCCTTTAGCTCACACATAAAACAAATCTGTAGGACTTCCTTTTTCCACCTGAGAAATATTGTGAAAATCAGGAACATCCTGTCTCAGAGTGATGCAGAAAAACTAGTCCATGCATTTGTTACTTCTAGGCTTGACTACTGTAATTCCTTATTATCAGGTTGTCCCAAAAGCTCTCTGAAACATCTACAGCTGATCCAAAATGCTGCAGCCAGAGTACTGACAGGAGTTAGCAAGAGAGATCATATTTCTCCTTACTTCATTGGCTTCCTGTTAGATCTAGAATAGAATTCAAAATCCTTCTTCTGACATATAAAGCTCTTAACAACCAATCTCCATCATATCTCAAAGACCTGATAGTACCATATTATCCTAGCAGAACTCTCCGCTCTCAGAATGCAGGCTTACTTGTTGTTCCTAGAATCTCTAAAAGTAGAATGGGAGGCAGAGCCTTCAGTTATCAGGCGCCTCTCCTGTGGAACCAGCTCCCAGTTTGGGTTCGGGAGGCGGACACCCTCTCTATTTTTAAGACCAGGCTTAAAACCTTCCTTTTTGACAAAGCTTATAGTTAGGGCTGACTGGGGGACCCTGACGGGGTGAGCTGGTGTTTGCATTTGCACAACTGACTTCCCCTCTTGACGTCCCTTTAGTTTGTCCCTAGTTATGCTGCTATAGGCCTAGGCTGCTGGGGGACCTCTCTTGATGCACTGAGCCCTTCTCTAACTACTAATGTATTTACTATATATACCATTGTTGCATTACATTCACTCTGTTTCTTTCTGTGTCCTTTCTCCGAGTGTCCCTGGTCCCAGAGCTGGATGCTTCAGATGTGTGGTTGTTCTCCCACCTCCAGCTGCCCATTTCCACCGATCTACTCTGCATTGCCCTTACTATACTTGATTTGCTCATCTACATATTTTTGAATTTACCACCAGCTATATATATATGTAGTATATTTAATGCCAGAGCTGTACACCATAGCAGTAAACTATAGTTTCCATGTTAGTTGTACTTTGCATATATCATCTGTCTTATCATGCATGAATTATACTGTGTGTTTTATGGTCCTTGTCCCCCCCCCATCTCTACCTCTTCCTCTCTACCTCTGTCCCTCTATCTCTACCTCTACCCCTCTACCTCTTTACCTCTTCCCCTCTACCTCTATCCCTCTATCTCTACCTCTCTACCTCTTCTGTCCCTCTCAACCCGCCCGGCCAGCAGGCAGATGGGTCCCCCCACATTAGAGCCGGGTTCTGCTCGAGGTTTTTTTCCCTGTTAAAAGGGTGTTTTCCTTGCCACTGTCGCCTTTTGGCTTGCTCTGGGGGTCAGGCATATGGGTTCTGTAAAGTGTCTCGAGACAGTTTGACTGTAATTGGCGCTATATAAATAAAATTGAATTGAATTGAATTGAATTGAATTGAAATTGAATTTAATGTTTTGAAACTGAATTTATTTGACTTGAATTTGTATTTAACCTACTTGAAAATTCAACTTTCCATCTTCCTTAAATTCAAAAATATGAAATTTAATTTCACTTCACAAAATTCTGATTTAGTTTGCAGTTTCAATTCAGACTGGCACGTCCAGTCTACGCCCGTGAGGAAGACTAATGATTCAGGTTTAATCCGGTTTGCTTTAAACTTAAAAGTACATACACGCCTCTTTCATTTAAGCATACTCTCCAGAGTCATTAGGACAATATAAATTAATTTATTATCACGCTTTGTAATATGTCGAAAGCGTCATCTCATTTTCGTCCGAAACACTTCGGGCAGACAAATAACTGGGTATCAATTGGTCACAACGGTTAACTAGTTAGCTAGTTAGAGCTAACACTAACTGAACATCGTGACATTTCCCGGACTTTATAACTGTCACACACAGCAGTTTGTGTTTACTGGTGTGTTTATATAATCATTGAAATTCAGTTTCTAGTGGCACAAATCTCATTACTTTCCATTCTCACAATGAGCAGCCAAATCCAAGATTTAAGACACGGTCCGCAGCAGTAGAATGAAACGTTCTCTGTCTGGGCATGTTCGATAATGGAGGCGGGGCGAGATAAATAACACTTGAAGTGTCACATCCAGGTTCAGATTGAAAAGTTCAGAGTTAAAGGTGCTGATGTGACACTCACAGAGTTGTTTGACTGACACTTTGTTTTTCCACTCGTTTTTGACTCCAACTCTTTTTCAACTGAGAGTACATTTGCAGGGATTTGACTCCATCCAGAGTAAAATTAACTCTACACTCGCTGAAATTTCACCAACACCCAAAATTTAACTCTTCTCAATTTGCTGTGTCGAGATGGTTGGAGAGAAAAGTGTAATAGCTAAGCTATCATCTGTGATGGAGGACATGTCCCACCCTCCAGGAGACTTTAACCTTATTGGTCAGCTCCTTCAGTGACAGGCTGCTTCACCTGTGGTGTATGACAGAGAGATACCGCAAGTCCTTACTTCCTGTAGCTGTTAGACTTTACAACCAGCACTGATCCCACAAGACCAACATCAGAAAAAAAATACGTAAGTCATATATCTCCTTGGTATAATATCAATACATTCAGTAAATTATGAATATGCTGCTCTTTAAAAACTCTATGCAATATTTATTTCTACTACATACATAAGAATTACGGCTGGCAAAATTAATGCATTAATGCGGATTAATCCATCACCATGATGAATCTGCTAAAAAAAAATTTTTTTAATGCAATTAACGTATATGCAGCACTTAATGACTCGAAATCCTTGAAACGTCTCTCGGAACGCATTTCAGTTTGTTCAAATAGACTTACTGTCACACATGCTGTCGCGTATGCACAAACGGGCACTTGATCCGGTAGTGGCAGAAGCATGCAACTCGAAGTGGAAGACGGCAAACAGTGAGGCCCGACTGATTTATCAATCGACTGACAAAATCGGCCAGTTATAGCCCTATTCAAAATAGTCATCATCGGCTGGACTTTTGCCAATTAAACGCTGATATATTCTTAATTTCTCATAAAACAGTAAATGCTGTTAAGTGTTGAAGTAGCACAGAATGATGTCCTTGCACCGTTTGTCCAATATATGGAGCTCTGACTCCATACAATCCTCAGTCCTCATCGCTGTCTTTTTAGTAACGTACAGGAGTAAGCTACAGCCAGACAACATTACAGGAGTGGGCTGAGCTGACAGGTAAGTTTATAACGATGTTGTGAAAGTAACAGTGACTCAACATGTCTCCAGTTTCAGTTCAGCGAAAAAGTTAAAGTTGAAAGGATTAACATTACTGTCTGTCTTCAGCAACCGTCATGATGTCATGTCACTCTTAGTTTTACTTTGTCAGAAAATACTACAACATGACACAGGATGTAACAGCAGCTCACTGTGTGTGTTGTTATGGAGTAACGTTAGTGTCAGACTATTTGTGCCCATTAGTGATGGGAAATTTGGCTCTTTCAGAGATTTTGTAGTCTCATATTTAAGCCTAACCTGGCAAATATAATGATTTGTGTAATGATAAACCCATTTGTATTCAGTGTTTTTATGAGAACCCCCATAATTGCCTCATTTTGTGCATTTGTTCTGTTACAAAAGCAGGCAATCTTACTTTTGTTTAATATTTTAATCAAACTTTTTTTACACAAAAAAAGCCCAAATGAACAAAACACTGCATACAATCCCACAGAACAGAAACAGAACCAAATTCAGTATTCAAACAGTATAAATGTCCTCAGCGCAGTTTGGCATTCAGAAAAATCAGATACCTGAGCTTGAATGGGCTGATATGATTTCTTCTTAGGGTGAATATCTGCCCTGTTTTTGAGAAGATTCTCTCAGATGCAACAGAAGTTGCCACAATACACAGTCTCCCCTCCATCACCTTCACCAGGTGGGAGAAGACTGAGGCCTTGGTCTGCCACCAGCTCAGTGGGTCATCTGCTGGTCGGATGAGGGGTTCCTGTAGATATGATCTCACCTCCATTACAGCATCAGCTGTAGGATTTCTCCTTCCTGCATCTGCTGTAGCTCTTCCATCAAAGAGTCTCCACACAGTAGAAGGTTCTGGTTCCTCTTCCACTTGGCCCTCTAATGGTGGAGGTGGCTGGCTGCTGGGGGTACATTTTGCTGCTGCTGTGCTTATTCTCTGAAGTGCCTTGGCAACAGCTCTGTTGTCACTTACCTAGGTTCCAGTAATGTGGTTTCTGAAAGGACAGTGTGAAACTCCATATGGAGATCAAAACAAAGTTCTGCCATGAGCAGAGCTGAGCAAATGAGTGAGAGCTGAGCAACGAAAGAAATTTTTCTTTAATAATCACCATGAAATATCATTCATTTTTAATCTATATTAATCGAGTTTAATTTTGCATGCGCAAACTGACTCAAGAAAGAAGAGAATATAAGAGAGAGGATCTATATACTTTCTGTCAAAAATTTGATGGATGACCCCTCTTGACCCCTCTCTGTGAGAACAAAAGAAATGAGGTCAGCATAAAATTTGCATAAATTAACCAAGCAATGACATCAGCATAAATTAACCAAGCAATGAGGTCAGCATAAATTTAACATATGTTCAGCAATGACATCACCCTTTACTTTTTCCCATCGTCCTCCTCCTCCTCCTCCTCCTCCTCCTACTACTACTACTACTACTACTACTACTACTACTACTACTACTACTACTACTACTACTATTACTACGACTACTACTACTACTGCATGTGTTGTGTTACATCGAAGTGTGGTGTTCGTAGTGTTTTTGGACATTACTACTTACAAAACCTGCAAGGAATAGCAACAACTCTGCTAATTATGCTCTAGTTATCAGATTTGTTTACCTGCATATACACAACTGCATATATGTGTTAACCACTAATTTGCTTCCATGATGATGAGATACATGGCTTGAGAAGTACATGTTCTCGCTCTCAGTCAGACTTTATTGCACATCTGCTCCGCTATCATTGTGACGTAGAATTCACCAAGTGGTGGATTGTTCACTCACTAATAGGGAACGTGAGCTGGGATTAGACCGTCGTGAGACAGGTTAGTTTGTTATATTACTCTATGTCAGTCGACTGTTGGTTTTTTTTGTATTCAAATTCAAACTGTTTTGTAGGGCCTGACCGATATTGACTTTTTGAGGCCGATGCCAATTCCAATATTTGGCAGAAAAAAATTTTGATAACTTATTAATAGGCCAATTAATTAAAAAACAAAAATGAATAAAATAACTTCTTTTTTGGTTCCTTAATGCTTACAACAAAGATATGAATTACAGGCAGAACATCTGACTGTTTTACAATACTTTGTACTAGTATTTGTTTAACTTTACAACAGAGAGGAATTTCCAAATACAAAAACATGCAACAAAGCATTAAACCTATGAGAAAATATATAACCTCAAAAAAGAGTCAATCTATAAATGAGTTATGAAATACATCTTATCTTGTACTTCTTGTTGCGGCAAATTAGAGGTAGGTTATATTACAGGTTACTGGCAAAACATTATTTATGCAGCCCTCTGATGCCCTTTAATGTTAAATCACATTTTCTCTCCTCCAGTATTTTCTTTGCCATGAAGTCATGACTCATATGAACCAAAATAAAAACCGAGGTGAGACACCTTTCTCAGATGTCAAAACATGTCATCTTTCACAGATACATTTTAAATATATAATGGTCACAAATAGGCCGACACTAATGTTACTCCATAACAACACACACAGTGAGTTGCTGTTACAGCCTGTGTCACATTATAGTATTTTCTGACACAGTAAAACTGAGAGTGACATGACATCATGACAGTTGCTGAAGACAGACAGTAATGTTAATCCTTTTAACATTAATTTTTTCTCTTAACTGAAATGGGAGACATGATGAGTCATTGTTAATTTGATGTCATTTTAAAATTATCTGTTTGCTCAGCCCTCTCCTGTAAGGTTGCCTGACTGTAGCTTACTCCTGGACGTTACTGAAAAGACAGCGATGAGGACTGTGAGGATTGCATGGAGTCAGAGCTCCATATATTAGACAAACAGTGCAAGGACATCATTCTGAGCGACTTAACAGCATTTACTCTTTTATGAGAAACTAAGAATATATCAGTGTTTAATCGGCAAAAGTCCAGCCGATGATGACTATTTTGAATAGGGCTATAACTGGCCAATTTTGTCAGCCGGTTGATAAATCAGTCGGGCCTCACTGTTTGCCGTCTACAGCAGAATAACTGTAGAGCCAACTCTAAAGTCATTTCAAGCAGTTTTAAATTTGCAGACACAATCTGAATGAATGAATGGTTTATAGTCTACAGTACAAAAATGTAATTGTGTGCATTCAGCTGACAAAGAATGATTTTACATGCTTTGTAAATGCAGTAAACATTTTTTCCCTCAAAAAAGAAACAAAAAAGAAAAAAGAATAAACAGTTTCACCCTTGTTCCTAAAAGTACAAAAAGGCAAAAAAAAAGTCACGTTTGTGAACAAAGATGGAGGACTACATGATATCACTGCTTAACGTTACCAATTCAAAGCATTGTGCTGAAACTCACTAAAAATATCCTACAAATGGAATACATTCTTACCGCAATTTCAGGACTGTGCACTTGTCTTTTCCGCTGAATTTCCTCCCCGCTGGAGAAGCTGTTTAATTTGGCTTCCACGGCGGCCATCCTCTCCTGCAGCTCTGACACCACTCCAGTTTCTGTTCCAGCTTCTTCTCCAGCGGTGCTATCTGGGCAGACAGCCAATTGATAACGCTGAACAGTTTCTTCTCAGTGTCTGTCGTGGGACTGACTAGAACCAGTCGGTCATGTCCAGGCTGGTCCATCCGAGGAGTTTGTGGTGAGTCGGACTGGCGATACCGGCAGCCACTGTAGAAACTCCCGTAACAAAGGCGACTTCTTTGTCCGTTCGTGTATCACGCGGTTCTTGCGGAATATGCGTGTGATTGGATGACCAACTCTAACGCGATGACGTCAGTGACACAGCATTTCTGAGAGTAACATGCCGACTTCTCCAGGTCAACAGATTTTCTCTATGCCTGCAAGATGAACTTCTTTGATCAAAACAAGAAAAGGCTTTGCCCCTTGCAGTGGTGTCATATTATCTTGGATATGCTTGACATATACTACCAGTCAAAAGGTTGGACACACCTTCTCATTCAATACATGTATACATATGGAATTATGTTGTAAATAAAAAAAGTGTTAATATTCAGTATTAACCTACAATGTAGAAGAAAAACAAATAACTAGTGGTGAGACACGATTAAAAAAATAAATTAATTACAGGCTTTGTAATTAATTAGTTGCACTTTTGTCAAATAGCAATATTTGACACAATAAGTGAAGTTTTTCAATTCAAATAAAATTGTGGTTGACGGTTGAATCAATGAATAGACATACACGTGTTCATAATTTAAAATTTCTTAAAATTTCAAAATGGGACATACAGAAAAAAGTGATTTTGATGATTTAAAGCCTGGATTTAGTTGTTTTTTTCCACTGTATGGCACATAACATCAGCATAAGTAGTTCAAGGAGCTTCAGAAACTTAAAAATCCAGAGATTCATTCTATTTTCATCGTTTCTGGGTCTGACAAATGGTGTAATTTTGATGGTTCTTTTTTTTTTAGGAAGATAAGTTTTTATTTATGTAATTTTTTATGAACAAAAAGTTTATAATTAAGTTATTAAAAGACAGCTATTTTTGTTGTTTAAGTTATTCCTTCTCCAAGGAGGCATAGCCTCGACAGTGTAATAACTTAAACAAAATTTTTTGTTTCATTTCTATTTATCTGCATTTTTCATCTGTCTCCTACATTCACAGATAACCGCAAAATCAAAGTGCAATTATAGCGATTATTATCAACATTTTAAGACTTTTTGTAAACTCGAGCACTGTCTTGAAAAGTGGTCTATTATGGGATGGCTACACCGTTAGCCATTAGCAGGACTGTCGTAGCTAACGTTAGCTCTGGTGCTAACAGCAACATGTTTTACATTGAGGTGATCAGAAAACTCTTTGTTGCACAATTTGCACAGAACCATGCTTTTATACAAGCTGCCATCAGGAAGATTTTTACAAGAAAACTTTCTGCCCAACAAGCTCAAATTAGTCTTCCTTCACTTGTTCATCAGTGCGCTGACGTCACTCAGTGCTTCCTGTGCTTCTTCATCGCGGCTGGCAAGCAGATTTTAGGTTCATTACTGCCACCTACTGGGCTGGAGTATTCATTAGAGTTACTGGTGTGCCAGAAATTAGGGAACTGAGAAAGGTGCGGTTAAATGCGCTTTATTTAATGTGTTATTTTGTTGCAATTAATTAATCGAAATTAACACGTTAAAGTCTCAGGCCTACAAAAAACTAAAAACCATTGAATGAGAAGGTGTGTCCAAACTTTTGACTGGTAATGTGCATGCAATGTTGACAATGTATCATCAGATGTACCCTGAACACTGTGTAACTACAGTTGATCCTTTTGTCATTTCATGCAAACTTGTAACATATTTTAATGACAGATCTAGAGCAGAAAGGTCAGCACATGTATTTGCTAGGTGGTGTGTTTTAAGGAACCCATCCTTGAACCTATGACAGAACCATGACCAGCCATTATGAAGCAGCTCATAGCTATTAATGTCATGTCAAAGAGTACTACATTTAGACATGTAATTGCAGGAGTTTTCTGGCTTCATCCCCATCCAGACAGACATTTTTTATGGAAAGTCAGTAGAAGTTTGGAACTTGAAGGAAACGGACACCTCATATCCATCATCATTTCTCCCCGTTGAGGGCATTGCTGGAAGATGTGTGGTAGACACATCCACTGTACAGTTAAGCAACATAAGAGAAAAGGTGTCTGTAGTCATGCTGCTCTGCACGGTGTTTGAGATTTAGGATTTTGACAGTGTTGAAAAGTGTCTGTGATGCGCTTTGATTCTACTTTTATAAAAGTTGTATGAACCCTGATTCAATTAAAGTGTAAACTGTATAGTTTTGTTTGTGTGTCCTTTTTCTCTTAAAAAAACTATTCAAATGTGAAAAGTCAACCTCCACCCCCCCCACCCCCCACCACCCCCACCACCACCACCACCACCACACACACACACACACACACACACAGACACACAGGATTCACAGAGAATAGTCCGAAAAAGAGAAAATATCCAGTGAGCGGCACAACACATCAAACCTTGAAGAAGATCAGCTAGAGCAGCAAAAGACCACACCAGGTGCCACTCCTGTTACCTAAGAACAGGAAACTGAGGCTTTTTGCCCAGGCTCACCAAAGTTGGACAATAGAAGATTGGAAAAACGTTGCCTGGTCTGATGAGTCTCGATTTCAGCTGCGACATTGAGATGGTAGGGTCAAAATTTGACATAAACCACATGAAAGCATGGATTCATCCTGTCTTGTATCAACGGTTCAGGCTCCTGCTAGTGTAATGGTGTGCGGGATATTTTCTTGGGACACTTTGGGCCCCTTAGCATCAATTGAGCATCTCTGAACGCACAGCCTACCTGAGTATTGTTGCAAAACATGTACATCCCTTTATTACTACGGTGTACCATTTTCTGATGGCTGCTTCTATGTATGCACTATGTCACAAAGCTCGAATTATAGATGGATGGATGGATGGATGGATGAATGGATGGATGGATGGATGGATGGATGGATGGATGGATAGATAGATAGATAGATAGATAGATAGATAGATAGATAGATAGATAGATAGATAGATAGATAGATAGATAGATAGATAGATAGATAGATAGATAGATAGATAGATAGATAGATAGATAGATGGATAGATAGATAGATAGATAGATAGATAGATACTTCATTAATCCCGAGGGAAATACATCTCAAACTGGTTTCCTGAACATAACAATGAATCCACTGTACTTCACTGGCCTCCACAGTCACCAGATCTCAATCCAATAGAGCACCTTTGGGATGCAGTGGAACAAGAGATTTGCATCCTGGATGTGCAGCAACTGTGTGATGTTATCATATCAATATGGACAAAGATTTCTGAGGAATGTTTCCAACACCTTGTTGAAGTATGCCATGAATAATTAAGATGGGTCTGAGGCAAAAGTTCATCCAGCCTTACTAGCAAAGTGTACCTAATAAAGTGGCTAGTGAGTGTTTTTATATATATATATATATAGCGCCTAAGGCTTACACTTGAGTCAGAGAGCCTCCATCTGAACACTGTTACCTCTCATTACAATCTCAACCACTCAAAGCCCCATTTCCTCCAGCCATATAAACAGCCTCTATTAACCTCAGTTAAACAAACAGCAGCAGTGCTTGGTTTCCCTAACCCGGTGGTGGATATCACCTCTGTTTACACTGATCACATTGCTACATTTCATCACATTGATGCTGCAATCAGCTTGCACATTTCTTCAATTTTTTCATTGACAGGAAGGCTTAGAGGGTGATGTGTGAACTTAACCCCACATTCACCTCGAAGGAGGACTGAGACTTTTTTGTAGGCCCTCAAACAACATCAGTGAACTTGTTGTAAGAGGAGATCTGCTGTGCTGCTCTCTGCTGGGTAAAGACACAGACTTTAGAAAAAGACAGATGTTGCTTTGTGGAGAGGTTTAGAAGTCCAACTTTGGAATTTTGACCGTCACCATCTGAGTTTTATTTAAACGAGATGTGACCATATTTGGAAGAAAGGATGTAGCTGTGTTCTTGGGCTGATCCCTCACTAGTTATCAGCTCAACCTGAACAAAAATAGAAACTGGATCCAATCTTTTGAACGCAGGGGAATAAACATTTGATATTTTATTTACTGCATCTGTACAACCGAAACAGAGAAGGAGGACTTGCGTTCGTTTTTTAAAGTAAATTCTGTGGGCATCAGGTAAAAACTGACACAATTTCTTGCATTGAGTTACAACTGTTAAACTTTGTATAATCAAATAAGTTACTGCACTGGCTCTTTAACTCATTGTCGATGCTGATAATTCCACTGTCCCTATTGTGCTTGATCTCACTGCTGCCATTGATACAGTTGCCATACCATTTTGCTCTCCTGTCTTTTCTGTCATCTCTTATACTCCAAGGACAGCTTGGAGCTGATTTAAATCCTTCCGGACTGAAAGTTCGTTTTTCATCAGTATAAGTGATCACTCTTCTTAGTCAACCCCTCTGACCTTTGGTGTACCTCAAGGGTCCATGTTAGGCCCTGTCCCATTTTCACTATGTCCCACCCTTGGTCTATTTAAAAAAAAAAAAAATGCTGAGTATCACTTTTATGCTAATGATACCTGTCACTTCCTTTAAATTATTTGATAAGTTGTTTGATTGATGTGCAAAACTTGGCTCTTGCTAAATTTCTTTAATCTCGATGAAAATAAAACTGAGATTTGATGGATTTTGGATACTTCACTCTCTCATATTTTTGTTTTAACTTTAAAATTAGACTACTAGCTGCTTCTTCAATAAAGAATTTATTTTAAAAATGTGTCACTTGTGTTGTATCTACTTTCAGTTGTATATCACTTTGGACAAAAGCGTCTGATAAATGAAATTGAAGAATTGTGGAATTGTAGAATTGTCACTTGTTTACAAGTGCTTAAATGTACTATTTCGAGCCTATCTTTCAGATGTGTTGCACGTTTATGTCCCATGCCACATGCTTAGGTCTTTAGACTAGCGTTTTTTGGAAGTTCCTTGATGACAGGCTGGCACGGAAGGCCAAGAGGGCTTTCTCAGTGACAGCTCTGGAACTTTGAAATAGCTTCCTTCTCCAGATCAGGCCACCATCTTGATTGAAAACTTTTTTTCTCATGTATTCAGAATAGGATCAACTTTTATTTTGTATCTGTTGTCCAGTATTAGTGACTACCTCTTATTATCTGATGTGGTTTTGGCTTAACTTGTTTAAATTACATAATTAGTTTTAATTATAATTGATGTAGTGCAGCACTTAGCTCAATATTTGTGGTGCAATACTGTGTTGCTGTTCCGCCTCTGTATGTCTGACCACAACCAAAGATCAACAGAAAATGACATTCACATTAAAATACATTAATAGTTAATGATAATTAAAATATATTTCAGCAATAAAAAATGGAAGCAAATGAGGAAATGCAGTGGCAGAAAAAAGATGGGAAGGGGACAGAAAGGAAATGAGACTGGTAAAAACAAAAGACAAATGACGAAATGAAAAACAAATACAAGTAAAGTAAAATCAATAAGATTGCTCCAAGAAATGGAAGAAAGAAGTGAGAATATGAATAGATACTGAAATAAACAAAGAAATAGGAATAAAAAAATAAGAAAAAAGGAGATAAAAATGTAATGGCAGGAAAGAAGGGTAACTCTTTATGTCTCTTAATAATACTTTATTAGCATAACATCATAATTTGATAATCATCCTATCTGATCTCTAAATGACATTCACAGTGTTACAAACCCCTACAGAAAGCAGCTGTGTGCTGATTGCAGGTTACATATCACGTGTCTACCCTCAACACACTGAGATGATTCAGTTGTGTACAGCACATCACACAAGACATAATAACCAATGAAACTTAAGCATCCTCACTTTTAAAAGGCACTTATTTATTTTCAAACCAAGTGCAGTCAGGAAGACATCTTCTTTGTCCAAACGTCTCCAAGCAGACCTGCTGTATTGCTGTAAGCAGACTAAACACAGAATTCAACAGTGATGTCACTTTGGGGGGTTTGGCAAAATGATCATCACAAGCATGAACTGGTTCTTTACCATCAGGTATCAGGCCTTAGCATCAGGGATATACCTTAGAGTGGATTTTTCCTCCAGAGGCACTATGGGGTAGGGCCAAAGTGAACTCAGTTTAGCCATGTTTTAACTAGTAAAACAATAATTTTAATGTTTTAGTTTTTTGCATGTACTTTATCACAATTATTAGCATCAAACTGATTAGGGTTACATGGACTCAAGCTCCTCCTCACTACTGAATGAGCATTGCAATGGTTTAAGATATATCCTTGTTTGTGCTCCTATCCAGAGTCAAAGAAGATCAGTATCAGTGTCATCTCTGTACAGCTACACCTAGAAAGTGTTTGACCTAGCTTAATACAGAGACTGAATGATAACTGATTGAAAAAAAACCCACTGGCACAGATGATTTTGATGACCAATTTAACTCACACAAAACATACGTAGTTTAGAAACTAGCATAATACAACAACATGCTTTTTAAAATTCTTTCAATCAGGTGAGTCCACTAAGACAGGGCAAGGATAGAACCACAAAAAGTGTATAAGAAGCTGTGTCCGGGGACACTGGCTGTCTAATGAGATCTTAACTATTAAAATAGATTCAGGCTCTGTTTTCCTCAACATGTTATTGATATATTTAACATGACATAAATAATTAGGCTGCTTCTTAATCATTTGACTATTATGAAAAATTAAATTAACTTTTCAGGGTTCATACAAATACCATTATAACACATTTTGACTGGCTGTTTAACAAGAAGCCCAAAAGTTAATGAAAAAACAGGAGTCATTAGCCATTTCTTGTTGAACCCTTTTCTGTATAGAAAAGGGTTCAACAAGAATTCCACAAGGGAAATGAATGTACAGTAATTATGACACTTTTGGAGTTGGAGATAGACTATTCTTTGAGCTAAGCCAGAATAAATATGTCCTCAATCTATGCACTAGGTAAACAGAGATACAGTCATCTTTTCATCTGACTCAAGGAAAGAATTTTAGAATGTTCTTTCAATGCTGGTCTGTACTAAGGGCTCATGCAGCAAGACTGAGCAGTAGTTGCCTCATAAGCCACATCCTTCCCTAAGTTAGTTTGTGATTGTTGGGCTACACAGAGATTTAATGAAGAAAACACTGCATGTCATATGAACATCGATAACATATTACAGCTTCTGAAATTGCATTTGACAGAGTCCTTCAAACAAGAAAAGGGCCTTAAGATGAGGTTTAAATGCAGGAGCCACTTTCATGGCCATCATTGTTTCACTTTATATTGTACCTTTGTGGTGCAAATGTACAATTAAACACTATGCCTACATTACATGACAGTGTGTCTGGCACCTTTGAGATCCCTGGTGGAGATCCAGTTTGTCCAACCATGTGGCCAGTAGATTTTGTTTAGGTTGTTTAGTATTTGACTTACAATGACCATTAGCTGCTAAGTGCTTGTCTCAGCACTATAAAACCCTGTGCTTGTTGTAAGGGACACAAAATAAGACAGCAACAACAAATGATCAATACAATTATGGATACAGTTACAAGCCATGAGAAGCACCTAATATGTGACCCTTGGAATGACTGTGCTGACATGCACACCAATGCTACTTAATTTTCGGAACATTCCTGGATTTTCATTATGAACATGGAACATTTACGCATGCACTCAGAATATTTAAGAAAAATTAAATGTAATTAAATTTTGGTTAACATAAATGTAGAATTGCTGCCTCTGTTCAGTTAGGCTGTTAAAATCACACTTGCTTAAAACAAACAAAACATTGTGAATAATAACACAATCAGAACAACCTACCTCATACATACTGTTCATGTTAGTCCTCTGTCTCCTCTCATACACAATTGAAAAGTACAAGAATAAGAAAAATAGTCTCCATATTTTACACATATTATAAAATGTTAATTTACATAAAAACTCTCAGGTAATGAAAATCTTCTTAAACTTTGTTATAGGACATTACAGATATTATATTTACATTTCTATTTTACAATAACATACATTAAGAAGAATTTTTGAGTGTCTTTTGTGTGTGTGTGTGTGTGTGTGTGTGTGTGTGTGTGTGTGTGTGTGTGTGTGTGTGTGTGTGTGTGTGTGTGTGTGTGTGTGTGTGTGTGTGCAATAAGCAGCTGTTGACATAAAAGTGTGAAAAGATATATTAATGTCAAGTAGACTTGATTTTTTCTTCCTGGCTGCTGAACAGCATCAGTGGACTTGGAAGGTAAACTTGAGCACTCGTGTTTTTCTTTTCGTCTAGAAGTATCTTACCAAGCAGCATGTTCAGCAAAAATTCATGTGGTCTCCTGACAATTTATGTTGGTTTAGCATCAAGGGATATATTTCCAAACTCAGTACCTCATTTGAATGATATTAAAGGTTTGATTACAGATGTCTACTTGGTAGCTCTGGCTTCAGTGGCAGCCTAACCCACATTTTTGTTGTAATTTGAACAATACATTGCCACAGCAGGATATACTGTAGTTAAAGCAGGCTGTACTGTACACACACAGGATAGCAGTGGGATCAGACAATCCATTTGTTGGATATAACTGTGTAAATAATTTGACTGCCTCAGACAAATATAATGCTAACAAACCTATCAGTATTCAACTTTAATTCTCTTGTTTTGGTTCAGCTGTGAAAAATACGGAACAGGTGACAAATGACAATGAATCTGTGGCAGTTGTACAATGTATCAGTGAAGCAGGACTGGAAAAAGTGGTCGCTTGACCTGCCTGTGAGAGAGCAGGTTTGTCTGGCGGTCAGAGCAGACTCAGGTTTAGGCCAATCAATTCTTGTCATTTCTTCTTTTATGAACAGTTGACCACAAATTGTTGGACTCTGTCACAAACTAACAGCTTAATAACAAATTGTCATGGTTCATTGATGACTGAAAAAAACTGTTGATTCATCAGAATTAATCAGTTGAAAGTCTTTTCAGTGTATTATAGGCTCGCTCTTTAGCCCTTGACTTCTAGTAGCGCTATGGAGCTTGCACATGAACATGTACTATACAGGAGTGATGTGCTGCACAGCCTTGCCAGTGGTGTCACATTATTCCACAGAGCAAAAGGTGCTGATAGGACAAGCTGCATGTATCAACAAAAATAGGGTTGAGGGCCTCTGATAGATTATCAGAGGCTGCTAAGCACATGCTGCTAGACGCAATTAAACGCTTTATAAAATTTGAAGCATTTTAAAACTTTATAATCAGATGATTATAATTTAATTTTGATGAGTAGAGAATACAGTAAGATAGTGCAACAAACAAGATAGCTGCAGCTGCGGCATTAGCCAAGGCCAAGCTGAAGAGATTTTATGATGATCTGTACATTTCCTGTTGTGTGCTATATAGGTGATTATTTTCTAACAGTTTTTTCAGTTTGATATTCAGATTAATCATATTTTGTTGAAATGTGAAACAGCATGTGACAGAATGAAAGAACGCAGTGTGTGACAAAATCATCCAGCATTTCTGATTGTAAGGATAGTCCCAGAGCTCCAAGACATACACACCTAAACACAATCACAGGTTTGTATGAGCCAGATAACAGCATAGGAACATTCCACATGACAGGAATTATTATTATTTGGCCTGATACTGATGCTTGACGGCATGTTTCTCTATTTTGTTTGGCCTAAGATGCAACTGACGTCTCTGCTTATTAGATTAATAAATTTAGAATGAACATCATATAAAAATCACACCTTTCCAGCCCCTTCTCATTGTTTATTCTGTAATAGTTCTAAAAGTCATATAAGTGACTGTGTTCGTATACTTGTACTTGATCATAAATGCAAAATCTTAGCCTTACAACATAGTAGTACTGACCACATTTTTGACCATATTCCAGAACATTTTGCTGTGGAATTACATGTACAAAAATGTTACTTAAAATTTTTTAAGCTTTAAGTTAAACTGCTAAGAAAGTAGTGACTATTTGCTGGAAAAATATCAGAATAATTACAAGAAATGAAAAAAGAAAATAAAAATGGGAAGTAGATCATGTTTTGTGATTTATAGTGAAATTACATTCAATTACATTGGTTGTTGCACTATTTCAGCGCTACAACCAGTGTGGTATGGCATTTCTTCTGTGTACAAACTGCTTGGCCGTTTCCACTTGCTATTCTGCTTCATGAATGTGCGACAGGAATGTCAATATAAATATAGAAACAAAGAGGGTGTGGTGATTAATAAATACTCTCTTAGCCAGTCACATCACTGCTCTCAGTACACTCAAGGAGCTGTGCTCTGGTGATACACTTCTGCTATCAGAGGCTTCGAGTTTATTAACAAGTGTGTCCTTTTGCCTTCAGAGGTTGCAGGTGTTTATTGAACTAAAGAAGAAGCTTAAACAACCATATTAATTTATACATATTTATTTAGACTGATTTACTGATGTTTCTGTTTTTATCATAATGAACCTTTATTTCACACACCAATTAAATGCAATGGTTGTATAGCAAGTAGCACTTTATTCAGTTACTGTTGTGCTTTTGCTGCTAGTGTGTAACTTGCTGTTGTTGATCAATCATCCAAGTGGTAGTAGAGTAAAGCTGCACCAGAAACAGACATAGTTCTAAGTCATCTATTTGTAGCATAAAGTCAAATATCCAATTTCCACCAAAATACCAACAATTTTCTTTTTGAATGACCCTCACACCTCTGCTTCCATCTGTGCACCATGTGCTGTGCATTGGGCGTCAAAATATCACACAGACAGACAGAGATATCAAAATCATGGAGCTACTAAACTGACAGTTGTTCTGCTGTGAAAATTGAATCTTTAATGTTTAACACTATATTGTATATTGACTATATATCTTTCATTGTCTTGGGTTGTTCAGCAGGCCAGTTAAACTGCAGTTATTAGTGATGATCTGATTGGTGTACCAGTAAGTTTGCAGGTTTTGTAGTACTTCACAAGCAATTTTGGATACAGACATTTTCTTAACTTGTTGACATCAAACTGACATGGCTTTTGCAGGAACAATTACATTATATATATATATATATATATATATATATATATATATATATATATATATATATATATATATATATATATATATATATATATATATATATATATATATATACACACACACACACACACACACACACATATATATATGTGTGTGTGTGTGTGTGTGTGTGTACACATACATATATATATATATCTTACAGAACTTGACTATTCAGCTCTATATATTGCCTCAGAAAATGATCCACGAAGGCTGGCAAGAGGTAAAAAATTCATAGACTGTTCTGAACAAGGTTTGTGCGGTCCTGTCAGTCTACGAAACCTGTCCACATCTCCCTTTACTTTAAAAAGGGAAACTTACAGGGGATCAACAGGCAGAACCTTGAGAAGAAAAGATGCTGCTGAGTCTGTCATCTGACACAATTATCTGGAATCGTCATGGTTCCAGCACTGTGACTGTAACATTCCATAATCCCTTTGTTACAGTCAGTGTATCATTTGCTGTCATGGTTACAGTGTTATTGTGTTGCCATCCTCTCTCATGCTTTCTTGACTGCTTGTAGCTGTGTGGGAAGGGTTTCCGTTGTGATTGGACATCATCACAGAGCTGTCATTCAGGGATGCTCCGATGCTGTTAGGCAATGAGACACTCTGTGGGAAGGGCCTACCGACAGTGAAGTTGTGTGGCCTGTTGCTAGGTGAGTCTCTGTTGAGGTTAGTGCTGTTGCTGTTAGCTACCCTGTGGGAGTCGTAGGGTGTCAGGCAGTCATTCTCCAAAATGAGGTCGGCGTCATCATCTTCATCATCACTGTCACCCTCAGCAATGCTGTTGCTATAGTAACAACAAATGTCATGGCAAAAGATTTCAGAATGAATCCAGAAGTTTAACATTTTGTGACAAACAAAGCAATACTAATCTTTTTCTTTTAACAATAATAATCTTTTCATCAGTTGTTTCCTACTTTGTTCACCTTATGCTGCTTCCACCCACAGTTCAAAGACATGCAGGGCAGGTTAGTTGGTAAATCTAAATTGACCGTAGGTATGAGCATGCATGATTGTCTGTCTCTCTGTGTTAGTGCTGTGACATATTGATGTCCCTTCCATGGTATGCCTTGCCTGTTACCCAATGTCAGTTGGGATAGGCTCTAGGCCTGCAACCATCTGTCGGAGGAAGCAGGTAAAGCTAAGGGACGGATGGATGGGTGTCCACATTATGAAAGTAAATAGAGCATTAATTTTCTGCCTCAATTTTTAGCTGTGGCTTGGTCTCCACAAGCAGCAAAAAGGTCCACTGTGTTCTACTATAGCCCTTTTCAGACATGGAATACATAACATTTCCATGTCTGAAATGTCATTTAGACATACAGATCTGTGGCACATCAGATGCTCGAAAAATTTTCTCTGCTTTTAACTCATTCGTCCAACCACCTCCTACCCCACCCTTCACTCTGCTCACTTCAAACATGCTTGCACAAATTGTCTGCAATTAGTAACTAGTTCTCTGCGTCTGACCAACTCACCATACACCTGCTAGCTAATACAGCCACACTCTCCTCATTCTCCCCTCTGATTGAGGAGGAAGTTTCTGAACTATTGCTGGACTCTCGTCCCACTACCTGTCCACTGGACCTGATACCACCAGACCTCTTACAAACCATTTCCCCAGCACTTAACCCTGCAGTAACACACATCATCAATTCCTCACTTGCTATGGGTGTGTCCCCCACTGTACTTAAGCAAGCTTGAGTCGCTCCAATACTCAAAAAATCTACACTCGACCCAGCCCAGGTCGACAACTACAGATCAGTTTCACTTATGTCCGTCTTGTCTAAAATACTTGCGCAACCTGCCTTCAACCAAATCTCTGCTTTCCCCTCTAAAAACAACCCGTAGACTCAAATCAGTCTGGTTTTAAACAGAGTCACTCCACTGACACTGCACTCCTATCAGTAACAGAATCACTGAGTTCTGCTAGAGCTGCTGGAGAGTCTTCAGCTCTTTTGCAGTTAGATCTGTCAGCTGCTTTTGACAAAGTTAACCACCACATCCTCTTCTCCACACTTACTGAGCTTGGCATCTCAGGATCAGCCCTCCACCAGTTCATGTCCTACCTCTCAGGAAGATACTTCTCTGCTCTTCAGGCCTTTACTGCTGCTGTCTTCAGTTCCTGCTTGTTCTTGGGGTATTTTCCCTTCAGTTTTGTCTTCAGCAAGTCAAATACATGCTCAATTGGATTCAGGTCAGGTGATTGACTTGAGTATTGCAGAACATTCCACTTCTTTGCCTTAAAGAACTATTTAGTTGCTTTCGCAGTATGCTTCAGGTCATTGTCCATCTGCACCATGAAGCGCTGTCCAATGAGCTCTGAAGCATTTGGCTGAAACTGAATAGATAATATTGTCCAAAACATTTCAGAATTCATCCTGCTGCTTTTGTCAGCAGTCACATCATCAATAAATACAAGAGAACCAGTTCCACTGGCAGCCATACATGTCCACGCCATTACACTACCACCACCATGCTTTATTGATGAGGTGATATGCTTTGGATCTTGAGCAGTTCTTTCCTTTCTCCATACTGTTCTCTTCCCATCATTCTGGTACAGGTTGATCTTTGTCTCGTCTATCCAGGACTGAATAGGCTCTTTTCAATGGCTTTGGAAAACTCCAATCTGGCCCTCCTGTTTTTGAGACTCACCAATGGTTTACATCTTGTAGTAAACCCTCTGTATTCACTCTAGTGAAGTCTTCCCTTAATTGTTGACTTTGACACAGATACGCCCACCTCCTGGAGAGTGTTATTAGTCTGGCCAACTGCTGTGACGGGGATTTTCTTGACCAGGGTAAGGATTCTTCTGTCATCCACCACACTTGTTTTCTGTGGTCTTCCAGGTCTTTTGGCCCGAGATCACCAGTGCATTCTTTTCTTTTACGAATATAAAAAACGGTTGATTTGTCAACACCTACTGTTTTTGCTATCTCTCTGATGGGTTTGTTTTGATTTTTCAGCCTGATGGTGGCTTGCTTCACTGATAGTGACAGCTCTTTGAACTTCATATTGAGAGTTACCTTAGTAAATTCCAAACACAAATAGACCTTTTATCTGCTCCTTGTCAATTAAATAATGAGGGAATAACACACACCTGGCCATGGAACAGCTGAGCAGCCACTTGTCCAATTCCGTTTGGTCCTTTAAAAAGTGGAGGGCACATATAACATATTCCTACACTGTTCACCTGATTTGGATGTACAAGCCCTCAAATTAAAGCTCAAAGTGTGCACTTAAAGCCCATCTTGATTGTTTCATTTCCACTGTGGTGGTATACAGAGCACAGATGCTGAAAATGATGCCAATGTCCAAATATTTATAGACCTGACTGTATGATGTGTATAAATAAAATTGAACTGAATTGAAATGAAAAGACTGCAGGCCTAAAATCATTATTTGGTTTACCAATGTGCTAGTATGGGCATGACTTTGTAAAGCAAATTTGTATAAATTTGGCCACATCAGGCTTCAACAAGGCCAAAAGAAATGCACAGTTGTTAGTTTTCTTTATGCCCACAATCATGCGCTGCTCACAAGGTCACCTCACGGAAATTCCCAGGTGCAACTACCTGAAAAAATGTCTTCCGCAACATAGTTGCAAACACATGGCACTGACTTCTATACCAACAAGCCCTCTGGAACAAAGTAGTTCTGGGCAATGTCTTCAAGCAGACATTGATGAATCAGCCATCTGACTCTACCCATTCCTCTCTGAAATGAACAGAGGGAGGCCAGGCACTGAAACTACACATTCAGTGCCTTTATTATGACCCAAACCAAGCCAGTCAGGCTAGAAAAACTCCTGGAAATCCCAAGCTGTTCTCATGCAGCTTCTAAAATGCCAGCCTGGAACCACCACAGGGGACGGCACAACAACCCACACAGCACTGCCAACTATGGTCATTACTCCAAATCATCACATCATCCAATGGCAATGTGGGACGAACCTCAACAGACAAAAGTTCTTGTACCAGTGCGCAAACCAGCACAGTCTAATGGTGCAGCACAGGAATTAAACCCCTCTCTATATGTTGCATCAGCACAAAATCACCAGTTGCAGTTGCAGGTGAAAATGGCTGCACAAAATCTACAACAAATTAATGTTTACCCACCGTGTCACACAAAACCTTTAATGGAACACGTTTCTCACCGTCAACCATGAAGACAAAAGCACTGATAATAAATTGACTCAAAAACCTCAGCCCTCCCTTGGGTCGCCCACCGATTTTGCCTCTGAATTAGTGGGGCAAAGCACAGTTGGAGAATGCAGTGGCAACTGATGCATGGTTTTTGATTTCACCAGATGGCACCAGTCCTTCCAATGGCCCTTCTTACAGCTGTAATTGCTCCACCTGGCCCAGTCAGGTTGACCAGCAAATACAGGCTTCTGTGATGAACCTGACTTTAGAAACTCTTGTGGCTTCCAGAGATTCCAGGAGTAGAATGGGGGGCAGATCACTCAGTTACCTGCTCCATCTGCTATGGAATCAGTTCCCAGGTTGGGTTCAGGAGGCGGACAGCCTCTCTACTTTTCAGGTTAGGCTTAAAACTTTTCTCTTTGATAAAGCTTATACTTAGGGTGGCTCAGGATCACCTGAGGTATACCTTAGGTATGCTGCTATAGGTTTAGACTGCTTAGGGATTCCCATGATGCACTGGGCTCCTCTCCTTTCCTCTCTCTTTCTTCCATAATACCATTATATATTACCATTACATAACTCCGTGTTTTCCCCCTGAGGTCTTATGTTTGTTCTCTGTGCAGGTGTCTCTGGATCTGGAGCTCCACACCTCTGATCTGCAGTTTCTGGCCTCACTAACCTCTAACATGCTCATTGTTCTGTCTAAATTGTTTGTCTGTTCTCCACCAACCAATGGCTTCCTCCCACAGTCCAAATACATGCTCAGGTTAATTGGTTTTTCTAAATTGTCCGTCGGTGTGAATGTGAGTGTGCTTGTTTGTCTCTCTGTGTAGCCCTGTAATAGACTGGCCACCTGTCCAGGGTGTCCCCATCCTTCGCCCCAAGTCAGCTGGGATAGACTCCAGCCCCCCACAACCCTAATGAGGATTAAGTGGTGCATAGATAATAGATGGATGGATGTTCTCCACCTGCTATCCTGCTACCCCAACTGGTGGAGGCAGATGGAAACCTTCCCTGAGCCTGGTTCTTATGGAGTTTTTTTCTCCCAGTTAAAAGGTTTGTTTTTGTTGGTTCCTTCCCACTGTAGCCGACTGCTTGTTCATAGGAAACCCAAAGCTATATTTGGATTGTTGGGTTCTCTGCTTAAAATTTGTAAGGTCATCACCCTACTATGTGAAGTGCTATGAGATGTCATATGTTGTGAATTGGCCCTATAAAAATAAAATTGATTGAAATTGAAAAGTTTGTGTGGTCTGCATGTGGTTAAACATTGTGTCTGCCCAGTATCAGGTGGCTTTTGAAAATGTTAAGACTTTGCTTTGTGCTTCTCCCATTTTGGCTGCCCCACCTCTAGAGCAGCCTTTCAAACTGGGAGGGAAAATCGAGATATGTGGGGTCATAACATTGCATTGAGACACTTGTCAATCAAATATACCCATGAAAGTGACTGAAAGAGCCGCAGCTAGTGCCATCTCTGTTATACATACAAAACTGGACAGAACATCAAGTGACATTATGCTACTATGAATCATACTAATCACTCTACATTTATTCATTCTGTCATTTAATCCATTATTTATAGAAAAATATTAATCATAGGTTTTAAGTTCACAGTTTATGTACGATTGTTGAAAATGTGTGCTCTCTTGAAAGTCCTGAACCTACATCATGTTTAACTTTCTGCATCCCAAAACCCACTGATGAGTTTGAAAGGCATATTACATTTGTAAAATCACCAAAATTACACCTTTAATGTGAGCCAGTAATTGTAAAAACAAAACAAATCGTCAGATTTACAACTTTCCAATGGATGGTTGTTCCACTAATTATGCCTGATGTGCATCTTTGTCTGGATAACTAACCAAATTTGAATTTAAAACCATGATATTTAATCAAAATTCACGATATGTCTCATTAAAAAATTTGCACAAAAAATGCTTGCATCAAATACTGTAAATAACAAACAATTCAGTCAAAACAGTCAAGTGGCAGAAATTCAGGGACTTTGACTGAATTGAGCTGAACTCAGTCCAATTGTGTGATATCTTTATGCTGCGGTCATTAAAAATGTGAGTAGTAAAATATCTTTAGTATGGAGGGCCACAATTTTTTTCAGTATTGGTAACTCCTGTGGACACTTGGAAAATGCTGAACATGTTTTCTACCCATGGGCCACAAAAGTACTGAACTCTCAGTAGAAATAATGTAATATCACGGCTAAGTACAATATTGCATAAAATATGCCTTGTCCATTACATACCTCGCAGTAATGGGGTTGCTCTGAGAGGCAGGGCTTGGTGAGTCATGTGAAAGAGCAGAACCTGTAGAACCAGCTGAGCCCACCGAACCAGAGTTTCCCACTGAGGATTTACTCCCACGATGCACAACGTTGTTCCTCTGGTTAGCCGGTTTCACTGTAACAATGAGGTTGTGGCTGTTGGCCACCATCATGTCTGTAACCTGAAATCACAGTGAGACTCTCACTTCTGGAATGTGGGAAGAAACACCAGAATAATTGCCCAAACAAAGACAAAGATTATATTTGAAGAAGAGTTTCCTCCCCTTCAAATATTATGGTATGACACTGATTTCCACATGTTATATGTATTTCACTGAATATTTAGTTAATAATTTATATGTCCCTTGTGAGGTCACAGTATTTAATATTACTGCATTAAACACCTTCAATCTGCCACGTTTTGTGTCAAAAATCCTAACACACACGAATCCAGTAAAACTTAGTAAAACAGGCTACATAAATGGCGGTTTGTTATTAGAACTGATTTTCCGTTATTAGAATGATCATATGTGTGTTATGTGAGGTAACATATATAATTTATATAACACACACACAAACAGAATTTTGGTAATTGGTTAGGGAAGTTCTGAATATGTTTCTGTATTTATTGACTTCTGCGTGGGCTTGCAGGTTTCCATGAGGTGAATTTCTGGCTCGATATTTACCTGATCCAAAGATTTTCCTGCAACATCGATGCCATTCACCTCGAGAATCTCGTCGTTAACACCCAGCAGCCCTGTGTTCTCTGCTAGTCCCCCACGGACCAGACGAGATATAAATACCCCTGGAACCTACAAGAGGATGGAAGAAGTGTCAGCCAACAGACAGACAGCACCCCCTAACATCTTCTACATTTTTGTGTGTTTGTATTAGCCTTTTTCATGTGCAGTATACAACTGAAGTGACTACACCCCTGTGCAATATCACTTAAATGTCAAATGGTTCAAAATTGTACAACCTTACAGTGACTGTATTTCGTCAAAGTAGAACAGTATGGTATTTGCTCTTGATTTACGAATAAAAATACAGACCCAATAGTGGGAACCTAGCACAACAGGAGTTAGAACATTTTATTGTTTCAAAACTTTGTCCACCATTATTTTTTGTAATGGGCTCGTCATAATGACAAATTACTGGAGAGATGTTTTGTTAATCAGAGACTCTTTTTTCAGAAGCTCTTTGTTGTGTTGCTCTGTCTCTCTTTTAAAAATGTGAAAAGTCTTTGTTTTATTGAACTCAAGACATGTGGCATACTTCACCAGGTAGCATATTTCACTTTTTTCTTGTTTAGTAACTCTTGTAACACAGTGTCTTGAATCATTGTCATGTTGAAATATTTCTCTTTTGCCAACATTCTGCATCCTGGGAGTCATCTTGCCAACCAGTGTTTTATGGTGCATTACTGTTGTAGTCAAAACCACCTAAAAATGACCAAGTCTTGACTAGGGGCCTGTACTCTGAAATTAGTTCAACATATCCAGGGTATCTTTTTATTATCTGGCTTCAGGATAAGCGGTCTTACGAAGCTGGTTATCAACTTGGAAAGTCAACCCAGGGATTGTAAATCTATCTCTCTCGTTTACATGGAAGAGGTGGACTTGGCAACAGATGACCAGTCACTAATATGCACAGGTCTACCGGCACCAGACTGACATATGTAACAGACGAAGAGCAAACTATAATAATCGAGAAATACAAAGAAAACGTATTATGTAAACTCATAATACAGATGGAAAGTAACATCTGCAGCAGTTAAACAGGAGGGAAAACTCCAAACAACTGCAGACTGTGTGAATTTTATGAGGCTTTTTGATATCGCTACCAAATTATTAGGGCACAAGTAGATCTGACTAGATTTACAACTGTATATCCTATTAAATGAACATGTAGCTTAGCTGTATTATTGCTTCAGCTGTTAAATGTTCCGAGAGCAAGTAAAAAAATTGACATCCATTCATCTATTATTTATACACTGCTTAATCCTCATTGGGGTCGCAGGGGGACTGGAGCCTATCCCAGCTGACTTCGGGTGAAGGCAGGGGACACCCTGGACAGGTCACCAGTCTATCACAGAGCTATACATAGCAACAAACAAGCACACTCGCATTCACACCTACGGATAATTTAGAGTCACCAATTAACCTGAGCATGTTTTTGGACTGTGGGAGGAAGCGGGAGTACCTGGAGAAAACCCACGTATGCCCAAGGAGAACATGCAAACTCCATGCAGAAAGACCCCAGGCTGGTGATTGTGTGCCGTCTTGCTTTTTGTCACAGTGCTGATGAGACAATGAGCTGCAGCTGCCGGACCTGGGCAGCTGCAGCTAATTATTCATCCTCCACTATATAATCCGGCGCTGCACTACACACAGTGTCGGATCATTCTTCTCCTCCTTGTTCCGTCTCCATGTAGTGAGACATACTTCTGGACACGCAGCTGACGGAGCAGCCTGTTTCCCCCCGCCAGATAGTGGGCGTGGACGCCTGACGCTCTCTGGAGAGAACATGAACCTTCCCCCCCCTTGCACTGCTCTGATCGGCTGGCCCGCTCCCCGAGGGACCCGGCGTCGTCCCTGGCCGCTGCAGCCGCGCTCCCCCAGGTGCAGAGCGCTGGCGCGCGCCTCCCCCCTCGACTGCCGCCCCCCCAGAGCCCGCCTTTCCCCCCTCCCTCTCAATTTGTGAGTTGATGGCCATAATTGGCGTTAGCTGGTGTTTTTGTTAATTTTCTTGTCATAAAACCCTGTTTCGGCCAGTCTGCCTCATGTCTGCTCTGTGCGCCTCACATTTGGGTTCTAAATCTCCTACAAACCGTAACACTTTTGTTGTAGATTTTTTTGGAGTGATGGCCTGTGTAGGTCCAGGTATGGCTGGTTTGAGAGCCTCTCTAGAACCCCAGCTGCCAATCATCTCAGCTAATGAGTCTGGAGCTGAAAACCTGCACTCCAGCCGTTGTTCTCCCTGCCTCCCGACCTGTCTGATTGGGCCACCACCCAGTTCCCTCCACCTTCATCCAACCTGCCGCAGCCATCATCACACGTGGAGTGTACAAATCTGCAATCAAACTCTCAGTCAAGGCAATTCGGATTTAACGTGAACAGTTTACCCTGGTGCCACTTGAGTCATTGTGTTTTGTGGGTTCCCTAGGTTCCGTAGCCACTGAGGGGTGGCTACCCAGAATATAGCTTCTGCTAGTGGCTGCTATTTCGGTGAGGAGCTATCAGTCTTGGTGAAGACTGCGGCTAACAGGAGTGTTACCAAAGACTAATTTAGTGAGAAGCTACTTGTGCCTTGTGTGTGTCCTGTAGCCACTGAGGAGTGGTGATTTGTGTGTTGTGTCCTGTTAGGAAATGTATGTTTTAAGGCACCATTTTTATTTAGTTAATTCTGTGCACTTGTTTGTAATAGCTTCTGTTGTTTGTGTTGGGTGTTGCTACTGTATTTAGGTTTGGTTAAGGAGTTTAGTTGTTTTGTTTTCGTTTAGTTAGCTTAAGAACTTTAACTTTAATCCAAAGGCCAACTTTGTTAGCCTTTGGATTTATTTGGTTCATTCATTTAGCAACATCTACCAGCCCTGTTTTCCTTTGTTTGACCACTTCTGAGATTACTTCTGTCACTGAGGAATAAACTGCTTGACCGAACCAATTACATCTGGTTGTTTTTGTTACACCCAGCTGATTGGGTCACAACACAGGCCCAGGCCAGGACACGAACCGGGGATTTTCTAGCTACAAGGTGACAGTGCTAACTACCAAGCAACTGTGCAGCCCATTAAAAAAAAAAAAATGCCATAAAGACATAATTCTAAATGATATTGTTGTGTGTACGCTTCATATAGTTCTCAAGAGAACCAGAGACTTTAACTCTATAAGCCAATATGAGAAGTTTAAATGCAATACAGAGCAAAAGCAACACAGCTGCTGCAACCAAAATGTAAGTGACCCAAATAACATCTGGTTTCTCACAATAAATAATTCATTTAATTTTAAGGGAAACAGTTTAATTTTGAAGTGAAAAAAGTGCAACAAAAATGAAGGAAAAGGTGCCGGCTTCTGTGGCAAAAACAGGTTGAATACAGAATGAAGCTCTTTATCATTTAGCACCTAGCTGATGAAGGCACAAAGTGTGATAATGTTGGTGTCATACTGTGCATGTTGTACACTACCAGTCAAAAGTTTGGATACACCTTCTCATTCAATGCTTTTTATTTATTTGTATTCTCTGCATTGTAGATTAATACTGAAAATTAACCCTTTTTTGTTAACAACATAATTCCATATGTATTCTTTTAGCGTTTTGATGTCCTTAGTATTAATATACAACGTATAAAATGATTAAATAAAAAACATTGAATGAGAGGTGTCCAAACTTTTAACTGGTAGTGTACAACACACACAATGAGGGACAATACGTCAATCTAAAATAAGTGTTTTATGGTTTTATCAAGTTTCAGAAAGTTTAATGTGGAACTACTATGCTGCTATTGGCCTGCAGTTGCCACTGCACAATGATGAGTCTGTTTGCATAAATGCTGTCATTTTAGAAAGAGATAAAACTACAGTTAATACAGTAAATTTAAAGAGGTAATGTAACAGCTGTAGTTTATTTTCTATCATGATTTAAGTTAATATTTGATAAAAGAGTAAATAAATATGTAAAGACAAAAACATTAAAGCACTCAGATAGTCTCTGATATAAACTAAAAGGTGTTAAAAGAAAACATTTCAAGAATGTGTATAAAGGAAAATGTTTTGATTTTCTCTGTTTTCTCAGCTCTTACAGTGGTTCAAGGCAATTTACTGTGATTTATAGTGTATGTAAGGCATGTTTAAGGCTGCCAAGGATAAATAAAGTTTTTATGATCCATTAGTTAAAGAGAGTCAAACCACCAATTCAGACAGGACGCTGCACAAAGTCACAAAGGAAAGCTGCAAAAAAACACAGACCGTGTGAAAGCTTAATTAAAATGCTTAATATCACTGTCTGTTTGTGTATAAGTTGGTCAGATGAAGATTTCTTGTTCAAGATTCAAGAGTTAATTCAGTTCTAACTATGCATCACAAAATTGTAAAGCAAAATTACAGATGCTCTCATTTTATGTGACTCATAAAGACTAGTAACAAAATCCAACCACTGTCACAATGTGGACAATGAATTTAGTACTTTCACACTCATTGCTTTGTCTAATTGCTTTGGCTGTACGACACTTTTAGTCTTATTCTTCAGCTGCTTGAATGTTTTTTTAAGCAAGTAAAGATCAAATGTAAAATCATAATTCAAATTGACCAACAGGCCTCCCAGAGTTCTGAGTAGGTGACCTTGCTGTCAGCCACATGGTCCCATTTGGCACAGGCCCCCCTGCTTGTCCATGCTCACTATTCTGCAAAGGCGACCTCTTTCCACCTCTGCACATGCCTCCTCCTGAATTAGCTTTCACCTCTATATTCCTCAAGCTTTGCTGTAGCAAGGTCTTCAACTGCTTCTTAGCACAACCTGACCATTTGCTGCAGCTCCCACCTAGATGCTGTGCCGCAATCTTGCCTTGGCCGACTTAACTGCCTCCTCCACATGCTATCTCCTTCCTGTTCTGACCTCGAAGAATGCTGAAAAAACCTTTGTGTCAGCAGAATCTCGGTAGAGCAGAACTGCTCTGGCTTGGGTAACCTCGGAGCCCTTCACCGGACTTTGAAGGGAAGCTGCAACCTGATGTTATGTGCCTAAGGGGCAATTCTTCTTCAGCTTCTCAGCAGGCCCAGCCACCTATGCAGGAACTGGTTCCCCAAGTCCTCCACAAATGCGATTGGGACTTCACAGATTAGCAGTGGCCAGAGGACTTGGGGCAGCACTCCATGTTGAAATATCCACGGATTAAATTTCCCAGTAAGTCTTGTCTTGTCTACTGTAGAGCGCCTGGAATTGACATAATTCCTTGGCACTCAGTGTGCTGGTGTGTCCTTTAGGTTGTTGGTGAAGAGCTTCCCCAGGCTCTTGACAGGCTTTTCAGTCAGATGGAATGTGACTACCACCCAGCATGAAATACAGCTGGTCAGTTAGTCTTCCTTTCCTGAGGACCAGGGACCTAGATTTCTTAGGCTTGAAACTCATCCTTGCCAATGTAATGAGTAGGGATGTAAAGATTCATCGATATGAACCAGAAATCGATTTTAACTTTAAAGATATGAATACATCGATTTCCGGGCCTCTGGATCGATCTATATCTACAGTTGCGCAGTCGATGTACGGTTGGAAAGTTATGAATCAGCTGATTGGAGCTCTGCTACTAAATATGGCAGCTCCAGTCTTACAAGACTCCCGCTGTGACGTATTACGAGAGTTACGTTGCCTTAACTTGCTTGCTGGCAACAACACAACAGCAAGGCAGACAGTATTGGCACAGTTTACAATGCACCCTCAAATCTTAAATCGAAAGTGTGGAAGACTTTTGGATTTTTAAAGAAAGATGGAAAGTTGGATAAAAGTCTGGCCATTTGTAAAGTGTGTAAAGCTGCGATTAAGTACGTAGGTAAGTACAGTATATTCTGCACAAGTACAGTAAAGTGAAAGAAAGTGAGTGAATGCATTCATATTGTGTCTCTCAAAAGACTAACTAAAAACAGGAATAAATTTGTGAAAAATAAAAAGGGGATAAAATGCTCCTGTTATTCTGTTTTGTTTTCCATTGTTCGTGGAGATTTTGCACTGTTCATAGTGCTAAAGACCTAGACGCACAGTACACAGCAGCATGGTACTTTGAAAAGTATTTGAATTTCTACACTAGTGCTTCCAAAAGCTGCTGATTAGTTTACAGTGTGGCAGTGTATTGTATCTTGCACTTATGTTACTGTCCCTTACATTTTTTGCAGCTTGCTTATTGTTCTCCATATTATTATTGCCACCTGAGCAAACAACAGTACAAAAACAGTAGCCTGTCCAAAAATGTTTTGTTTTTATCCCCTTTTACAGTATTTTTACTTTATTTTGTGCCATTTGCAAACATTGAAATGTTTTTACTGTTGAAATTTTTTTGCAGTTTATGGATTGCAATATACTGAATGGAATAATGTTAATATTTTCTCATGTTTAAAACAGCAACAGTCTGTCTTCTCTGTGTGTGTTCGAAAAATAAACATAATGACATTGTTCTGACCTGATACATTTCTCTTTCATTTTTTTCACCACACAAATAGATTCAAGGTGAATCACATCATAATGTGTTAAAATTAGTGGTGGGATGTGATTTCAAAAATGAATCTAATTAATTATAGGCTTTGTAATTAATTAATCGCAATAATTGCACTTTTGTCAAAGAGCAATATCTGACACAATAAGTGAAGTTTTTCAATTCAAATAAAATTGTGGTTGACGGTTGTATCAATGAATAGACATACACGTGTTTATAATTTCAAAATGAGACATACAGAAAAAAGTGATTTTGATGATTTAAAGCCTGGATTTAGTTGTTTTTTCCACTATATGGCAATTAACATCAGCATAAGTAGTGCAAGGAGCTTCAGAAATTTGAAAATCCAGAGATTCATTCTGTTTTCATCGTTTCTGGGTCTGAAAAATGGTGTAATTTTGATGGTTCTTGTTTTTAGGAATATAAATCTTTATTTATGTAATTTTTTTATAAACAAAAAGCTAATAATTAAGTTATTAAAAGACAGATATTTTTATTGTTTAAGTTAGTCCTCCTCCAAGGAGGCGGAGCCTCGACAGTGTAATAACTTAAACAACAAAATTGTTTGTTTCATTTATATTTATCTGCATTTTTCATCTGTCTGCTACATTCACAGATAACTGCAAAATCAAAGTGCAATTATGGCAATTGTATTCAACATTTTAAGACTTTTTGTAAACTCAAGCACTGTCTTGAAAAGTGGTCTATTATGGGATGGCTACACCGTTAGCCGTTAGCAGGACTGTCATAGCTAACGTTAGCTCTGGTGCTAACAGCAACATGTTTTACATTGAGGTGATCAGAAAATTCTTTGTTGCACAATTTGCACAGAACCATGCTTTTATACAAGCTGCCATCAGAAAGATTTTTACTTTTTGTTCAAGAAGCTCAAACTCGTCTTCCTTCTGCTGACGTCACTCAGTGCTTCCTGTGCTTCTTCATTGCGGCTGGCAAACAGACTTTAAGTTCATTACTGCCACCTACTGGGTTGGAGTATTCATTAGAGTTACTGGTGTGCCAGAAATTAGGGAACTGAGAAAGGTGTGATTAAATGCGTTAATTTATTTAACGCGTTATTTTGTTGCAATTAATTAATGGAAATTAACGCGTTAAAGTCCCAGCCCTAATTAAAATGTATCGTGAGTGAATTCTATCATAACACATGTATCTAGATTTGTATCGGATCGCCTCTTAAGGTAGAGATGCACATCCCTAGTAATAAACCTTTCATATCATTGAAGGAGTCACCTGTGTCCAGGCACAGATGCTGTTATTGTGAGGTCATCCATGAATATTCTCATCAGGGTTAGTCCGGGATGAGGATGTCCAGGGCCGTTATTGGGGAAGGGACCTCTACACTCCCCTTCTACAGACTTCACCAGCATGATACACTGCATAATACAATTATTGTAACACGCACAAAATGCAAACCACTGCACTGCACCACTGAAATAAGTATGCTAAAACATACAATATATGTGCACCGATCAGCCACATTAAAATCACAGTTGAGGTGAAAAGTGCCAAAGAAACCTGTCAAAGGGTAGGAGATATTAAACAGCAAGTAAAGAGCCAGTTTTTGAAATTTGTGTGAGTTTTGCCAGTTTGAAAGGCAGCATGTTGTCTGGGCTGGTAAGTAGCTGAAATTAAATAAATTATCTTACCTTCTCTACGCCCTGTGGTGTCACCCGCACGCTCACCCCATCACGGATGTAGAAGCCCAGTGGTTTGTGGGTACCGTGCTTGTGGAGTCGTACCCGTCGGTGTGTCTCAGGCAAGATGTCTACATCGATGATGGATGAGATCTGTCTGAAGTTCTGCGGCAGGCCAATCATGAGGCCTGATTTGTTCTTGGAGTGGGTGGAGCCTGAGCCTGTGGTGCGCAGTCCAGTTAAGCCGAGTCCCTTTTTACGCCTCTGGAGAGAGTTGGTGGCAAAGACGACAGGGTCATCCTCTTCAAGAAGACATACAGAAGGATGAAAAGAGTTAATCATTAAGAAAAGTTGATTATTCAAGTTTGAATGCTTTTAAAATGTCAACATTAACAGCTACGAAACAAACATTACATGTCATTTAATAGAATACAGCAAAGGCTAGAAACCTGTCCTGATGATGGACTTTGCTATAAAGTAGAATAAATTCGTCCTTTTACTTAGTTTTATTGTATTTTAAAAATAAGATGTCCCAGTAAATATTCTGTCTTTCTTATTTACTCTCAGAGTATAAAATAAGAAACTGTTTTTCAGTTTGTTTGTTTTTTTTTTGTTTTTTTTTTTTACATATTTGTACAAGCAAACATTTGATCCCCTTTGAAAGAGTGCCCACAGTTTAAGGTGATAAGCTTGAATACTGCAAAGATTTTTTTTTCCTCAGTCGTGTTTTCAAGATGTAAATTTAGAAGAAAAAACCCTCACATATTCAGTGAGATTACAAAATTAGTTTTGCTGGAAAAAACAGATAAATGAGAAAAAGACTCAGAAAAATTTTGTTTTTGTGTCACTGGATGATGCCTCCACCATAAATTTCTAATTCTACAACTCCAGTTCATCCAGTTATCCTCTTCGCTCTACTGTCTAAAACTGTCATCTTATAACTGTGCAGTAAAAAAATAAGTAGATACACCTTGCCGAGACTGATCTAGGTAGGTCCCAACCTCCAACCCACAGGACCGACAGAATTCATTGCAACCATCCCGGTGCCACAGGACAACCCCAGAGGTATTGTGTCCATGTCCCACTGGGTCAGACAAGTTTTAGCAGCATAAATGGGACCAGCACAATATTAGGCTGGTGGTCATAATGTTATGCCTGATCGGTGTATATATATAAAATTCCGCTCAAAAGTTTGGGGTCACCAAGGCCATTTAAATTTTTCCATGAATCATGATCATAATTGCACAAGGGTTTTCTGATCATCAATTAGCCTTTTAACATGATTAGCTAACACAATGTACGAGTAGAACACAGGAGTGATGGTTGCTGAAAATGGGCCTCAGTACCCCTGTGTAGGTATTCCATTAAAAATCTGTCGTTTCCAGAGGAAGTGCATATTTTTGTTTAGACTCTGAAGCCCAGCTTCCCATTCTATCTTAAATGCAGATTTTTTCATGACTGCAACCACATATTTTAGCTGCCTACAGTAATTGAAGCATGCAGACAGTGGAGCAATATTTAAATTGAACAGTGGCAGCAGCTTTTTAAACCTTCACTAATATCCAAATTTTACAGATATGATTAAAACCAGCTTTGTGTTTGGCAGGAAGGTTGTGAGAACTTCCAGCAGTGTTGACCCATTGCTGTCATTCTCACAGAGGGTTCTTCACATACTTGCAGAGCACTCTTAGTGGTTTGTTCATATAATCTAATTTAGTTGAACAGTGCACTGAATATTTTTCTGACCTTTTTTTTTGGAAGAACTTTAATACAATTCAGTCCAAAAATATTATTATCTGTATCAGATTTCATGTCTGGACCCTTTGCTCTCACTGTAATGGAATTTATAAATATTTGAATTACAATGTCTACATCATTTTCAGACTTCAACAACTTTGTATATCCCCTCCATTCAAAAGAAGAGAAAAATGATAGGGCACAGTAAAGGATATCAGAGTAGTTCTTTTTCTGTTATACTTGTCATGCCCTCCACTTCTGCTTAGGTGGCAGTGGACCTCCCTTCTTCTGCCTCTTTGATTTTACCCACATGTGGGCATGAGTATGTGTGTGCAGCTTTCCAGCTGGACAATCAGCTACGGCTAAGAGTGGCTCACTGCTTCCAATCTCACCTGTCATCAAAGATGAGCTCTGATCACCACCTGACGCTGGACTGTAGAATGACAAGTAGTGTCTCGTTTTGCCTTTGCTAACCTGTTTCTCCTTAGCTTAGTTCTCCATGCCACTATTAATCTGACCACCCACCACGGATCTGCGTTTCTGTTCTCTCAGCCTGAAGACTCATTCAAGTTATACTGCTGACCTCCTCCGCCAACATTCATCCGGACCATTCTCCCTTTTCACAAAGTAAGTAGTTCATGCCTGTTATCTAGTTAGTGAGATGCAATGGTGCAAAGCAAGATAAAAAAAAAAGGTCACAATCTTTTACTGTCCTGTGACAATGATCCTGTCACTTCAGGTTATTATACTAATGTGTTAAATTAGCTAGCTAAACATGTAGCTACTTTCATAGCTTCTCAATGAAGTAGAAGCAAAAGTATGAGGATCCTAGCCCCCACTATATATATATATATATATATATATATATATATATATATATATATATATATATATATATATATATATACATTAGTGCTGTCAAATGCCATTTATAAAAACAAATCTAATTAATTTCGATTAATCATGATTAAATATACATTTTTAATCTATATTAACCGCGTTTCGTTTTGCATGAGCAAAATGACTCAAGAAAGAAGGAAATATATATGCACTTAGAACGTGTTTATTTAACAGCTGTGCTTCGGTAAAGAAGAAAACTCCTTCTTGCAGAGTGTGCATATTACTCAATGTCGGTTGACTGTTCTGTCTTGGTTTTCCCACCGAGAGGGCCAACGTGCTGTTTACAGGGCTTAAAGTGAAAAATATTCCTGAGCCTGAACTTTTTTCATTTTGGGTGAGTGTGCAATCTAGCTAATGAGAAAGAAATTAAAATATCTGCCTTCACAAACTAACACTACAACATGGTGCAAACATATTGTTTAGCAACCAATCAGTAAAAGACATGGAAAAAGGATATTGATTCACCTTTTAACAATATGTGCACCATTTGCACTATTTATTCTGAAATAGAACTATGTAAACAGCTACAGTGCAAAAAAAATAAAAAATAAAGTATAGTTTATAACAGCAAATTATAGTTCAGTTCAAATAACAACAAAAAACATTAAAGTGCTCCAAGAACTGATAATTTATTTTTAAATAATCAGAAATAATTTTAAATAATTTATTTTAAATAATCACAAATAAATAAGAACATAGAAAATAAACAAATACAGTTGTAGCGGTTCAACTGAAAAATATATTGTTGCACCCTACAAAGCTTCAATGTTGAAACATAAAACCATCCATCCATCCATTATCTATACACCGCTTAATCCTCACTAGGGTCGCGGGGGGGGCTGGAGCCTATCCCAGCTGACTCGGGCGAAGGCAGGGGACACCCTAGACAGGTCGCCAGTCTGTCGCAGGGCTACAAATAGGGACACACAAGCACTCACACATTCATACCTATGGGCAATTTAGAATGACCAATTAACCTTTGCATGTTTTTGGACTGTGGGAGGAAGCCGGAGTACCCGGAGAAAACCCACGCATGCACAGGGAGAACATGCAAACTCCATGCAGAAAGATCCCAGGTCCGAGCTGGGACGTGAACCAGGGACCTTCTCGCTGCAAGGCGAAAGCGCTAACCACTACGCCACTGTACAGCCGAAACATAAAACCTTGTTACCAAATATTAAACCAAATATTTCAACAATTCCACACAACAGATAAGGAAGAGAATACAATTGTACAGTAATCAACACAAATCATTTACTAGATAGTCCAGTCCTGGTTTTCATTGGTCCCCTTTGTGTACAGTCTGAACCGTCAAACTCAAATAATCCAGTCCAGGTTTTCTGGAAATCCAACAAAAAAGAACCAAACAAGGAAGCGAGCTACAATTGTTCATTCAGCTCCAACGAAACAAGACGAAATGAGGATTCCAAAGAAATGCGCTGCTGTCCAGTTTGGGAACGGAGGATAAAATGCAAATGGGGAAAAAGAAAAGTAGATCAAGCTCACAAGTCCGTGCTGACTTCACGGGTGCGGCGGAGATGATCTCGCCGCAGCTGGACGTCCTTCGGCGAGGGTCAGGTTTTCGCTGGCAATCGATAACGGGTAACTGATGACAACTTGTCTAGATCGCGCGGGGAGGCCGACACCGGGGAACTAACTATCGCCTACTTGCTACCACCATACTGCTATGGAGGACTGCAGATATGGGGAAGTCGTAGGGCCGGCCCTCCCAGCACGTGGAAAACGCAACCATACCACTGGCTGGAAAGCAGATGGGCTGACGGGGCGGGGAGGTCAGGTGAATGCAAATACACTTTCTCCATACATTCTCTATATTACACTTTGGCTGTCATCACACAGTTTACTACAGACAACTACAGTTAAGTTCAATTAAAAGAAAACATTTACGGTGCTACAAGAACTGGTAAGCTGAATCTTTATTTTTTCCTATCTTTTTCTTCTTTCTTTTCGACTGTCACAGCCGCTGCAGGTGATCAGCGGAACAGCAGCTGCCGGTTTGCGCAGCTGCAGCTCATCCCAGTCACCTCTGATATAAAGACCGTCTCCCCACACCGATCACTGTGGGATTCTACTGCCAGTCACACATAGACTACGGTGCGTGACACAATCCTGAGCCTACGGAGCAGCCTGACTTTACCCATTTCATCTTCCAGAGTGAGGACGTGGACCCCTGCCCCCCTCCTGGAGAGTGGGCGTGGACCTTCCCCCCCGGACTGCACTGAACTGCCGGCCCACTCCCTGAGGAGGACCCGGTGCCATCCCTGGCTGCCGCAGCCGCGCTCCCCCAGGTACAGAGCGCCAGCGCACGCCTGCCCCCTTGACTGCTGTTCAAACTCCTCTCGCACCATGACACCGACATCTTTTACTTCTTCTGTAAGTGTTGAGCCAACGTTCACTTTTCTGCTTGCCAGATGTTGAGTTACTCTGGCTGCATCATCATCAAAAAATGAACAAGACATTAAGAATTTTGTCCATGCTCTGGCTCGTGCTTCATAAATATTCAATGAAAACACACATTTTCTGAGCTTTTCAGAAAGACTTCTTTTAAAAACTACTGCTATTTATGTAACCGGCATGGTGATTTGACAAGGACAGTTTTGACAAAGCATTTTTATCTTCAGTCAGCTTTTTACACAGATTAATGAGTGGCTGAGATCTGGTGAACGACAAGCCGTGTTCTGCAAATAACATGCACATGCGTATTTTTAAACCCGGTCAGTCTGATGCCAGTACCTCAGCAGTGGCTGTTGATCCCAACAAATGAGTTGTGAGTTTCAGAGCGCAGACAGCAGCAGGTCTGACTCATGCCACTAGTTGCGTACATGAGTTTTTTTGAGCACGTGGTACAGAAGAAAGCATATGTCTATATTATGCAGTTGGTTGTGCCACTACTGGTCAGATCAACTGCCCATTTGTGCGTGTGCGGCGGCATGCGCGACAGTAAGTCTACTTTGACAAACTGCTCAAAATGCGTTACCAGAGACGTTTCAGTCATTCTGCGCAGATGCGTTCATTGCATTTAAATTTTTAATTTGATTAATTTTGACGGCCTTAATATACCTATTAGGGCCGTCAAAATCAACACGTTAACGTGGATTAATCCATCATCATGATTAATCTGATTCAAAATTTTAATTAATGTATACGCAGCGCAGAATGATTCAAAATCCCTCAACCGTCTCTGGCAATGCATCTCGGGCAGTTTGTCCAGGTAGACTTGCCATCGCGCATGCCGTCACACATGCGTAAATGGGCAGTTGATCCGGTAGTGGAAGCAAGACCAAGCAACAGCATGGAAGACGGCAAACAGTAGGGCCCGGCTGATTTATTGGCCGTCCGATTAAATGGGCCGATTATAGCCCTTTTCAAAATAATCATCATCGGCCGGGGTTTTGCTGAGTAAACGCCAATATATTCTTAATTTCTCATAAAACAGGAAATGCTGTTAAGTGTCGGAGTCGCACAGAATGATGTCCTTGCGCCGTTTAAGCTACAGCCAGGCAACATTACAGGAGTGGGCTGAGCCGACAGGTAGGTTCGTAACAACGTTGTGAAATTAACAATGACTCAACATGTCTCCCATTTCAGTTAAGAGAAAAAGTTAAAGTTAAAATGATTAAGATCACTGTCTGTCTTCAGCGACAGTCATGATGTCATGTCCCTCTTAGTTTTACTTTGTCAGAAAATACTATAATGTGACACAGGCTGTAACAGCAATTCACTGTGTGTGTTGGACTATTTGAGACCATTATATATTTAAAGTGCAACTCTGTCAAAGATGACCTGTTTTGGCATCTGAGAAAGGCATCTCTGGTTTTTATTTGGTTCATATGAGTCCTGACTTCATGGCAAAGAAAATAATGGAGTCAAGAAAATGTGATTTAACGTCAAAGAGCATCAGAGGAATTCATAAATAATGTTTTGTCAGTAACTTCACTCATTATGTTGCTTATATACAGCATAAATGTATAACCTACCTCTAACTTACAGCAACAAGAAGAACAAGACAAGATGTGTTTCATAACTCATTTATAGATTGACTCTGTTTTGAGGTTATATAATTTCCCAGAGATTCGATGCTTTGTTGCATGATTTTCTACTTGAAAATTCCTCTCTGTTGTAAAGTTAAACAAATCCGAAATTACAAAGTACTGTAAAGCAGTCAAATGTTCTGTCTGCAACTCATATCTTTGTTGCTGTAAGCGTTAAGCAACCAAAAAAGAAGTTATTTTATTCATTATACATTTTTTAAATTAATCGGCCGATTTATCTGTTATCAATTTTTTTTCTGCCAAATATTAGAATTGGCATCGGCCTCAAAAAAATCCAAATCAGTCGGGCCCTACTAAACAGCACATTGGCCCTCTCGGTGGGAAATTTGAATCCAAAAAAAACCCCAAGACGGAACAGTTGACCGACATACAGTAATATACACACTGCAGGATGAAGTTTTCTTTTCACCGAAGCACGTCCAGCTTGAAGTACCACATTAATGCAAAGCATGTGTTCGTCGGGGATTCTAACATGAACCTATATGAACATGACTATATATATATATATACACACACACACACACACACACATATATATACATATACATACATTAAACCCATCCATCCATTATCTATACACCGCTTAATCCTCACTAGGGTCGCGGGGGGGGCTGGAGCCTATCCCAGCTGACTCGGGCGAAGGCAGGGGACACCCTAGACAGGTCGCCAGTCTGTCGCAGGGCTACATATAGGGACACACAAGCACTCACACATTCACACCTACGGGCAATTTAGAGTAATCAATTAACCTTAGCATGTTTTTGGACTGTGGGAGGAAGCCGGAGTACCCGGAGAAAACCCACGCATGCACAGGGAGAACATGCAAACTCCATGCAGAAAGATCCCAGGTCCGAGCCGGGACGTGAACCAGGGACCTTCTCGCTGCAAGGCAAAAGCGCTAACCACTACGCCACTGTACAGCCCATACATTAAACCATTCAATGGTTTTTCTCTTTTGCTTTGGCTTTCACTTCACAGGTGTGTCATGTCAAGGTTAATTTGTGGAATTTCTTGCTTCTTAATGGGGCTGGAACCATCAGTTGTGTTGTGCAGAAGGCAGGTTGGTACACAGTTGACAGCCAAATCTTACAACCGTTAGAATCCATATTATGGCAAAAACCAATCAGCTAAGTAAAGAGAAACGACAGTATTAATCAATTAATAACTGATTCATGCAGAAAACCTTTACTGATTTTGTTTATACTGTTAGTCCAACCCTTCCAAGGCAGAGATTTTATTTGAGACTACAGGCTCACTGACTTGCTTTGATTAAAGATTAATATGAGAGGATTGTTGGGGATTTCTGGGAACCTGTGAGCAAGCTGTGGAGGGTCATAATCTATAATTGAGACACTGAAACAGCTTTAACACTGTCAGAAATAATCTGTCTATAATCCCATTGTCGTTGTATGTGATTCTCTTTTGTCTCCATCTTTGAGGTCTCGGCAGCCTCTATCAGTATGTATGCATGCATACACCAAGGAGAGACAGCCATTATTGTACTCTAGGAGCATCTTTTAGCAGTGCTAGATGCTCAACAGACAGGGCTACTAGGTAAGACTGATCAAAAGTACAGAGTGCTTATTTGTGGCTTGTCAAGACCACTGAACGTATCTACTTGCTTCATGTGAGTCTGTAGTCATTTAACATTCAGATAAAACAGACCGCAATGAGTGAAGGAACATCCGTTTAAGTTCAACCCCCATGCAAAGTTTTCTAAAGGCTTCCCTATTGATGGCCAGTATATTGTAAGGATGGAATATCTTCTGATGGTGGCATTATATAATGCAGAACATTCTCTGGTCAAGGAACACCAAACGTGAAAGTAATTTCTGTTGAACATAGTTGACTTCTAGTAGACTTTGAGCCCTCCTCCTTTCTACCAGCAGTACCTGTGGAGCTGTCAGAGCCTTCATATCTGGAGCAAGAGGACGAGGTCATAGGAGAGAACCAACCAGAAAAACAGTGAACACCAAGACTCAAGTTTCAGCCACATTTCTGTGACGTGCATTTCATATATACCAGACAGAGGGTTCTCATACGAAGGTATGTTAGCAATGCAGCAAGCAAAGCTAGATTCCATTAGCACTTGTACAACAGTTTGTAATGCTGAAGGGGGTAGACTGACAAAACACCTTCCAACTTCATGTCATTACATCATCTGTTTAATGATCATGCTTGTCTGATTAGACTCACATATTTTAACATGATATCAAACGAGACAGCATGCTAACACACCATTACTTTTAGCAAATATTTCCACCTCCTTGCTGGTCTTTACATTAAGAGACCTCTGGAGCAGACTAGCGGTAACTGTTTCGGGATTTTCCAGGGATGACAGAACACAATTATTATTTAAGATCAATAACTGATGTTTGGAACAGATTCACATTTGCAGTAAATGAAAATCCAGGTATCAAAATTCAGAATAACACAAACTTAAACACAAAATCTTGCTAAAACGCTTTTGTTTTATTATTGTATTTTACACATATTTCATTAAAAAAAAAAACTTTTCAGCATTTATCCTTTAATATGGAAGGGTAGGATGTGTAATCAGACAGTCCTGCGGCATTCTGGATCTGACTATCAGTGGTTTGGGCGTGTACACTTCCTGTGATTCAAAACTTATGGTTACTCAGACATGGCAGTACTACTCAAAAGACAGGCGCACTACCCAAACCCACAGTTTGTTGGACTGTTATCAAAAAAATGAGAGATAAAAAGCAATCTAAACATGATGCCACATATTGACAAAAAAATTGCCAAGTCTCATAAGGCAGCTATTTAGCTGGCAAAGAGTAAGAACAAACAAAACAATACTTCTTTGCATTCAAGAGGGTCCTCACCCTGCTTTCAGTGCTCAGGCCCTAATGAAGGCAGTTTTGCTGCTGGAGACAAATACCTAACCTGCTGCAATCCTGTGTGAGTGTGTGCATTAGGACATGAAGAAGTAGCGCTGACACACAAACATTATTAATAAGAGAAAAACCCCTAATGCACAGTGAACACGTATACCCTTACTGGTATCCACTTAAAGAGCGTGTTTCCTGACAAGGCAGACAGAAGACAGACAGAACCCACAGGAAACTGCCAGATTAAAGCCTGAAGGTACAGACACTGCTATGCCCCCTAGATACACACACACAAACACACACACACATGCACACGCACACACACACACCCTAGTTATGCTGCTATAGACCTAGGCTGCTGGGGGACCTCTCTTGATGCACTGAGCCCTTCTCTAACTACCTTTGTATTTACTATATATACCATTATTGCATTACACTAACTCTGTTTCTCCCTGTGTTCTTTCTCCGAGTGTCCCTGGTCCCAGAGCTGGATGCTTCAGATGTGTGGTTGTTCTCCCACCAACTGTAACCCTCTACCTGTAACCCTCTACCTCTATCCCTCTACCTCTATCCCTCTACCCCTCTATCTCTATCCCTCTACCTCTACCTCTCTACCTCTTCTGTCCCTATCAACCCGCCCGGCCAGCAGGCAGATGGGTCCCCCCACATTAGAGCCGGGTTCTGCTCGAGGTTTTTTTCCCTGTTAAAAGGGTGTGTCCTTGCCACTGTCACCTTTTGGCTTGCTCTGGGGGTCAGGCATATGGGTTCTGTAAAGCGTCTCGAGACAATTTGACTGTAATTGGCGCTATATAAATAAAATTGAATTGAATTGAATTGAATTGAATTAATGGTGAACAAAAAATACAAATAAAAATTAAGTTTTAAAAAAATTGTTTTGCAGATAACCATCTGAATGAATCTGGACTCTGCTGCTTGATTGATGATGTTGCAGAGAAAAACAACCTTTATAGCTTGCAAACTTCATCAATATACCTAAACATTTGTTTATTAGTCCGCCAAGGAACGGCGGAGTTATGTGACGATTGGCGTACGCTTGTCTGTGTATCTGTCTGTCTGTCCGTGTGCAACATTACTCAAAAACGGACCAACAGATTTGAATGAAATTTTCAGAGAAGGTCAGAATTGACACAAGAACCACCTCATTCACACACATGCACTAAATATTAAAATATTTGGCTGCAAGACTAAAATATGCATTGATCTCATACAATGTTGACTCCCCCTTTGTGGAGTTAAACAATGAGAACAAATGCAGACAAAAAAAAAAAAAAAGGACCACCTCATTACATTTTCACAGTGATGCGGCTTATAATCTGGATTCACGGCTTTGTTAAGAATTTCCCATTGTGAGATATATCTGCCGGCACGGCGTCGCTGTAACCATGACGTGAACACTGTGTCCGTTACCCGCTGACGATCACATGATTGCGATCCTACCACAAAATGGCCGTGATTTATTTATAGTTGGAAATCATACAAGGAACAAATGATTAAACTGTGGGGTGTTTCTGAGTCCCATCAATTCCTGCCGCCCGCTACATATTTAGGTAACGCAATGTAGCAAACTCCAGCCAGACAATGGTGAAGCTCTTGATGTTTCATAAAGCCTTTATTTACATTCAGCCATCAGCTTTATTTTGAACACAAATTTACCTTTCTGTCCTTCACTCCTTTCTTCAGGAAACACCGTAAGAGCTTGTCCCCATTGCAGCTAGGTGCTTATAAGTTTATACACATCCTTTGCTGGACAGCAACAGCGTGGAACCGTTTTCTTTCATCTTCACGTGAATTTTCGGACTTTTCGGCAGCGTCATGTCAAGAAACCACTTCCTGTGCCACTGGAATGGTTACAAAATAACAGCCCGTAGCATTACAAATACGCCTTCAAAATAAAAGCCTGGAGGGAATGATTATTTTAACACTAGCAAAACAAAGGTTTGCCAAAATTGATGAACTGATCAACAGACCTTTATAACAGTAATTTACATGCAATTTGGTATGAATGCATAATGTGCACATGCATAACACATGCCTGTGCTCAGCACAAGGTCATTTTTTATTACCGTATTTTCCGCACCATAAGGCGCACCGGATTGTAAGGCGCAGTCTCAATTACGGGGTCTATTTCTGTACTTAAGCCATACATAAGGCGCACCGTATTATTCGGCGCATGCTAAAACAAGGTAACGGAAGCAAAACAGTGAGTTTAGTTGAACTTTATTCTACTATGTATTTAAAAATACACTCAAATTGTTTTTTGATCAATATTTTGTCACAAATCCATCAAAGTCCTCATCTTCTGTATCTGAATTGAACAGCTGGGCAATTTCACCATCAAACATGCCGGGTTCCCTCTCGTCATTGTCGGAGTCAGTCTCGTTGCCGGGTGGCTGTTCAGCAATGATGCCGGCTTTCGCGAAAGCTCGGACGACAGTCAAAGCAGATACCTTAGCCCAGGCATCCACAATCCATTCACATATGGTGGCATAACTTGCCCCGCGCTGCCTCCCGGTCTTAGTAAAGGTGTGTTCGCCGTCTCTCATCCATCGCTTCCACGACACTCGCAACTTCACTTTGAACGCCCTGTTTACACCAATGTCCAGCGGTTAAATATTAAAATATTTGGCTGCAAGACTAAAATATGCATTGATCTCATACAATGTTGACTCCCCCTTTGTGGAGTTAAACAATGAGAACAAATGCAGACAAAAAAAAAAAAAGTAAAGGTGTGTTCGCCGTCTCTCATCCATCGCTTCCACGACACTCACAACTTCACTTTGAACGCCCTGTTTACACCAATGTCCAGTGGTTGGAGTTCTTTTGTTAATCCTCCCGGAATGATGGCAAGCTCCGAATTCATTTGCTTCACTTGGTTTTTCACAGTAGCAGTGATATGGGCGCAGATTTTGGAACTCAGTGCACACGTAAGGCGCACCGGGTTAAAAGGCGCACCGTTGATTTTTGAGAAAATTAAAGGCTTTTAAGTGCACCTTATAGTGCGGAAAATACGGTAAAGATTTCATCCATCAGAAATGATACGTCAACTGAGCAGCCTTGGCGGAGTACTGCACTGTCTGAGTGCTTTTCTTGTTACTATATACTGTGGCTGTGCCCTCTTCATGCTTCAATGGAGCCATAGTATCATGTATTGAACCCTAAAATCAAGTTGAAATATTTGTGCTGAATGTGCCTTTAGTGGAGGTCATCATGTTGCTAGAACCTTTCTGCCACTCTAGATTGTGTTAAATCTGTTGTGGGCATATTATAGTGACTGCACCAGTTATAGTGCATGTTTTTTGAGTGTGTGTTATTGTGTTGATTTTTCTCTGTCTGTTAGGTTGGTGTTGCAATGGAGAAAACAGATGATACTGAGTATCATGTTCCTAAATGTTAACTGGTGATTCTAAAATGTCTGTAGATGGGAAGGTGAGTGTGCTTGGATGTATGTCTGTGTGGCCATGTGATAGACTGTGATAGTACCCTGCCTTCACCCTAAGTCAACTGGGATAGACTCCAGCCCCCCACGACCCTACAGAGGAAAAGGCGGTGTATAGAAAATGGATGTATGTTCTTAAATTTCCATCAGAGACAGAAATAGCAGAGGAAGAAAGGGGAGGGTGAAAAAATGAGTATCGACCAGATGTGAGTAAACTAACTTGCCCATTTAAATGTCAAAACATTCCTCTTAATATTTTTAGTACACATTTTTTCTTATGAACAATCACAAATACTGAAGAAAATACAAGCCAAAGTAGAAAGTCAATGCAACAAAAGTGAATACAAGTGATTGCTGAGACAAGTTGGAAAACCTGTGATCACTGAAACGAGTGCACCTGTAATTAGCAATTTTCCTCACTGTATGGACATAATAGTAAAATGACTTTCTCATCTCTGGACAAACGGCTCTATCATATTTAAAAAATAACTGCCACAGGAAGTGAAAAATCCAATCGTGAGATTTTACAAAGATTAGAAAGGATACGAGAAGGTTGGTGAAAAACTAAAAATTACACAATACATTCATAGTACCACTGATAGGAGTCTAAAATGGTCTTTTGTTCTTAGATTTTGACCTTGTGGTAAACTACTGTCAATCCGCCTTTGTGTCTGACTGCCCAATATCTTTCATTAATGTATCATGTGACTGTGATCTGCAGCTGTCATAAGCTTGTGTATGGGTGTGTGCTGTAGAGTGACCCCACTCTGTAGATCCCACCATCTGGAGCCTAAGGGGCTGCCATATGGCTGAATGCAGTGCAGGTCTTTAACAGACTTGTGTACAATAAAGATAGACAGAGCATATTATGAAACAAAGAGGAGATGTCATGCTGTAAGAGAGTCTAACTCTAAAGGCTATACTGATTCATTGCGATTATGTGTAACAGTCATTTCACAGTATTTCTCAACCAAACCAAACTTTCCTCAACCATTTGCCACAGCTCTCCTCTATACAAAATCCCCAGCTTCATAAAACTTCACAATACCATGGCTGTCATGATGAATTTATTTTTAAAATGTATTTATGTTATTAAGTAATTTTATGTGTCACTTGTTTGAATATGTCATCTTCATTGATGGGCACTGCATTAATGAGCATCAAATATTGTTTTCGTATATGTTGAAAAAGTCAGCAATTCACATAGGATACACCTATTTTCTCTCATGGCTGTGTGCATTGAGGGCTGCTGCCAAGGCAGTGCTCTAAATGCTGAATAAATAACTATAAAATGCTGATGTGTGTCAGTCTCTTATTTTTTGAACTTAACTCCAGTCATGGTAATAGTCAGATGATGAGACTTATTCTTTTATTGCACAGCAGTTTTTATTACTGCTAACTCTACTCTTCCTGAGGAGGGCTGTATACAAACACATGCTAGTGAAACTATTTTAACCTGTCAGTGATGAACTTTTTACTCTCTTCTAGCCACTGAGCAGAAACTCTAACCAGTGGTAAGAAGTACAAGAGATGTTAGCACAAAAACACAACCACCTGTGCTCACAGACATACATGACACAGTATTTAGGTAGGTTTACACCCTGCAGAGGTACAATCCTGGAGAGTTTGCACTGCTTTATTATTATTATTGAGGATTCAAACAATCAGGAAATTGGCCTTAACTCCTTGACCATTTATCCTGTCATCTCACATCTTGGTAAATATGTTCAGGCCGTGTCTGGAAATAGGTCTACTAGAGAATTTTAAGTCACAAGCATGTTCACCAAAACCTGACAGAATTTCACCAATTTTAGTAGATCTACAGCATTGCTGGACTGAGCTACACATTTATACTATGATGTACAAGATTAATCAAGTACTTTCTGGAGTCTTTGTAAAGGCTTATCCTCTTGGATTGTTGTTTAGATTGTGAAATTTGGCGTTTTATTTTATAAGAGTGCAGTTGGTACTACTAAAAAACATTCAGTCGAAAGATTAACAACATAGTGAGAGTGTCTTCCAAAGGAAGACAAATCTGAAAGTTTATGTTTACTAAACAAAAAATAGGATTTCATTGCATGTGACAGACATTTTTGTCAAATGCAATTAAATAGTTTCATTGGTTGCACAGTGTGCCAGAGATTTAGCAGATGTGTGTCTGTGTGCATTTGTGTGAAGCACTACTTTTTTTCCCATATTTTGTTTTCCCACAGATGACAGTCTGTTACTTTACAGACAGGCTAGCATCTGCTCTGCAAGTTGGTGCAGCTGATTCCTCTGAAACCTCTCTGTTTCCTTGGGTGCTATGAGAACTGCTGATTTGTTTAATTTGACTACTTTGCCCTTCACCTTGACTCACAGGTGTTTCTATCATTTCTGGATGAGTCATGAGATATTAGTAGTAGCAATGTACTGAATTCATCACAAAATCAGGACCCACCTCCTAAATTGTGGTGGGTCTCCAATGAGGTGTTGCTGTGATGATTGTATACATGAGTACATGACATCTTTATCCATGATGGTACTGTCTTTGCTTCAACTTCATCATACTGAGAAATGCAGCAGGATATTCTTAACCTAAACGATCCTGTTTACTATATTTTTGGTGCAGCTCCCTGCTCAAGGTGGGTTGTTTTTGTTTCCTTATGGCGTGCCTATTATATATTATTGTTAATGTGAACTAACCCAGAAGTTATGAGACGTGCCCTACATTTCCTTTTGAATCTGGTACAATAGAGTATGCAGCCTACAGTTCTTAGCTCTTCAGGACTGTCATCCTTTCCTACAAAAGAACCACCGTGTCAGAGTTCTCATTGTTCTATTTCTTCTTTACTATTATTGTTTGTTTTTTATTCTCTTCCCTTCTTGACAACCTTGCTGGATCAGGCATTTTCTCACAATATTATAGTCAAGAGCTATTGGTGGGTTCATATTGTTTTTACACACGTGGACAAAATTGTTGGTACCCCTTGGTTAATGAAAGAAAAACCCACAATGGTCACAGAAATAATTTGAATCTGACAGAAGTAATAATAAATAAAAATTCTATGAAAATTAACCAATGAAAATCAGACATTGCTTTTGAACCGAGGTTCAACACAATTATTTTTAAAAATAAATTCAAGAAACAGGCCTGGACAAAAATGATGGTACTCCTAGAAAAGGCTGAAAATAATGTGACCATAAGCACATGTTCAATCAAGGTGTGTCCTCTAATTAGCATCACAGGTGTCTACAAACTTGGAATCAGTCAGTCGGCCTATTTATAGGGTTACAAGTAGTCACTGTGCTGTTTGGTGACATGGTGTGTACCACACTAAACATGGACCAGAGAAAGCGAAGGACAGAGTTGTCTCAGGAGATTAGAAAGAAAATTCCAGACAAGCAGGTTAAAGGTAAAGGCTATAAGACCATCTCCAAGCAGTTTGATGTTCCTGTGACTACAGTTGCACATATCATTCAGAAATTTAAGATCCATGGGCCAACCTCCCTGGACGTGGCCACAGGAGGAAAATTGATGACAAATGGAAGAGATAGATAATACGAATGGTAACAAAAGAGCCCAGAACAACCTCTAAAGACATTAAAGATGAACTCCAAGGTCAAGTTAAATCAGTGTCAGATCGCACCATCCGTCGTTGTTTGAGCCAAAGTGGACTTCATGGGAGACGACCAAGGAGGACACCATTGTTGAAAACAAATCATAAAAAAGCCAGACTGGAATTTGCCAAACTGCATGTTGACAAGCCACAAAGCTTCTGGGAGAATGTCCTACGGATGGACGAGACAAAACTGAAACTTTTTGGCAAGGCACATCAGCTCAATGTTCACAGACGCAAAAATGAAGCATATCACTGTCCCTGCTGTGAAACATGGAGGAGGCTCTGTTATGTTTTGGGGCTGCTTTGCTGCATCTGGCACAGGGTGTCTTGAATCTGTGCAGGGTACAATGAAATCTCATGACTATCAAGGTATTCTAGAGAGAAATGTGCTGCCCAGTGTCAGAAAGCTTGGTCTCAGTTGCAGGTCTCATGACCTGCAACTGAGACCAAGACTCATGTCTTGCAACAGGTTAATGACCCAAAACACACACAGCTAATAACAGCCAAGAATGGCTAAGAGGAAAACATTGGACTATTCTGAAGTGGCCTTCTATGAGCCCTGATCTGAATCCTATTGAACATCTGTGGAAAGAGCTGAAACATGCCGCCTGGAGAAGGCACCCTTCAAACCTGAGACAACTGGAGCAGTCTGCTCATGAGGAGTGGGCCAAAATACCTGCTGAGAGGTGCAGAAGTCTCACTGACAGTTAGAGAAATCGTTTGATTGCAGTGATTGCCTCAAAAGGTTGTGCAACAAAATATTAAGTTAAGGGTACCATCATTTTTGTTCAGACCTATTTCATGAGTTTATTTTTTTTTTTCAATAATTCTGTTAACAACGGTTCAAAAGCAATGTCTGATTTTCATTGGTTAATTTTCATAGAATTTTTATTTATTATTACTTTCTTCAGATTCAAATTATTTCTGTGACCATTGTGGGTTTTTCTTTCATTAACCGAGGGGTACCAACAATTTTCAATTTTGTCCACGTGTGCATATGTTAGCTCACCTGCACTCTCTGTATTGATGAATAGTACTCTTGCTTAGTTTTCCCCGAGACCAGTAACTAGCTATTCCTGCAGCTCATCATAGGGAAGATAAGCATAGGGTTTCTTGTTGGGTGATTTCTTTTTCTTCTTCCTTTGTCTGTTTACTGTTTGTTTTATGCCTCTCTTTGATTTTCAAATCAAAGAGCAGCGTACAATCTGCTTTTTCTCCAATGCATGTATATCCCACCAACCTATTGGCCCATCTCAGTTTTTAATGTTGATGAGAAGGTAATTGCTAAAGGTCTTGCATGCAGAATTGAGAATATCCTGCTCTTTATTATCTCCAGAGATCAAAAAGGGTTTATTTAAAACTGGCATTCTTTTATCAATATACGAAGACTCCTAAGCATTATCCATTCCCCTACTCTTGTTGTTTGTAAATTTTTAGAGAAGATCTTCATCAGGTTCTTTACTCTCAAGCAATTCGGATTTGGCGAGAAATTTATATCCTGGATTAATTTATTGTATGCCTCTCGACAGGCCTGTGTTCATACCAATAACCAGAAGTCACAGTTTTTCCCCCTCTCATGCCAAAGTGTTCTTCGTTTTTGTTATTGAGCCTTTATCAATTGCTCTCAAAGCTAACAATCTTTTCTCAGGTATTAAAAGAAGCGGATCCAAGCATAAAGTTTCCTAATACACAGATGACTTGCTTCTATATGTCTCTGACCCCATGAGCTCTTTTCCACCTATTTTAGCCACTCTTGATGCCTTCAAAACTTTCTCTCGATACAAGTAAAACATACAGAAAAGTGAATGCTTTCCTATTAATCAGTTAGCACAGACAATACTCCAGTTCAATATCCCTTTGAAATTACCCAGCTTAAGATTTAAATATTTGGGAATCACAAATCCCCAATTACCAGTTCAATCCATTCTCTATATAAGGAAAATTTTACAGCTCTGACTACCAGAGTGAAAACAGATCTGCAGAGATGGAACAGCTCTACATAGGATCAAGACAAGTTGGTAAGCTGAACTGAACATCGCTTTATCAGTTCAATGGTAGTAAGATGCAATGAGTGCAATAAATACATTTTCTTCTTGTGCAACTCTTAGCCTCATTCAATTCAAAGTACTTCATCAGCATAAGGTCCATCTCAGCAAAGTCAGATGATCAAACATTTATCCGAACCTGTCTGATATTTGTGACAGATGCTCTTGGGCACCAGCAGACTTGACTCATATGTTCTCGTCATGCCCGAGTCTCAGGGAATATTGGAGATAAAAAATAAAAAACCTGAATTTGCTGTCCGCGGCTCAACTGAAAACTTTTACAAACACTGGCAGCCTCTCTCCCATTTTGGAACATTGCAGTTCACACTAGGGGTTAGACTAGGGTCCCAGAAATATGACTGATAGATGTGAACAGGTTCAGGGTAACTTGCTGGGTGACTGTGTGGATTGTAATAGCGGTAGTGGTAGTGGCCTAGAGGTATGCTTGTTTTTCCTTCCAATCTCCCATTTTTCAAAAGTACCGTATTGGCCCGAATATAAGACGGCCCTGATTATAAGACGACCCCCTCTTTTTCAAGACTCAAGTTTGAAAAAAGACTTTTTGAACACCAAATTAATTTTTATACAGAAAATAATTACAGTACATCTGAAGCAAATGATTATAACAATATATTTGAGAGAAAAAGCATGTTATTTTGCCTCATTCAAATCTTAATATCTGAACATTTAAATATGTAAACTAAAGTGCAATGACATTCGTAAATGAATGGCTTCTGGTTTTTGAAATGTAAATAAACTGTTATCTCTTCTATTATTTTCTTCTCTTTTCTTTCTTACCGCTATTTTTTATTTTTCTTCTTCGTGCTACCGCTATTTTTATTTTTATTCTTCGTGACAGGGTTCGCTTTGGCTTGGGGAGTAAAGTTCAGCATTCGCTTCAATGATATCTGGCACCATCTAGCGTCGTGAATGGGTATAATGTTTAGACCCCGAATATAAGACGACCCCCACTTTTTCAGTCTTATTTCAATGCAAAAAACACCGTCTTATATTCGGGCCAATACGGTATATATATTATTTCATATTATTTATTTTATGTATTTTCATGTTTCCATGCGTAGGGAGGGAATGGTTGTAGGGAGGGGAAGGGAGCGGCAATTGTTCGGAGAAAAAAAGAAAAAACATGAATCTGTAAAAATCTAACCTGTGCATTATACTGTACTATGTTGAATTTTGCAGATTGATGAATAAAATTTGGTTTTAAAAAAATTATTTTTCCAGTACACTAATATGTTCTGAATTATTTGATCAAGACCAGTCAGTACAGTGTTGAGGTATACCACAGCATTTAGGAAAGAGTTATGATCTTCAGTACATTTTGCCATTTTTATATTGTTAAAGACAGACAGTTATGCTATAGTCAAGTTATACGCACTAAAACAAAGCATGAGCCATCACTCTGTGGCTACTTTATACTCACGTAATCAACATTTCAATAGTGTTCTTTATGACTTGTAATAACTTTTAAAGCTATGTTTGTTTGATTTTTTATATTTGCACATCTTTTCTGGTTGTTACTTTTTAACATGGATTTCTTCTAGCACAGGATGAGACTGTTACTCAAACTATCATTGTAATACTTATACAGAACTGTTATCATGGCTATGACTGCAGCACTAATGCAGATGGGTGTAATTCAGATATTAGACACTAGCTTCCTCTATGTAATCCTTTCTGACCTTTCTGCATTGTGCATGTCAACAACACACACATACACTCAGAGAGCTCATCGAGTGTTAGCACTGAGTGGAGCTGATATGATTGATGAAGCCTTTTAGAGAAAGATAATCCCACTCAGCAGCTAATGGCGTACAACACCAGATGGGCTGCTATCACGCTCTCTGTCTCTGTCACACACAAACGCATACACAAAAACAGACGTGCACACACAGACACAACCCGGAGTAAAGATCCTACAGAATGAAGGAAAGACAAGTGCAAGGAATAGTGCAATATCTAATGTTTACAAAGCAAAATTAATTCTGCAGAGGCAAGTGGTGCACTGAGCTTAGTTATGTGCAGTAGTCAGGAAGGTCTTACATCCTCACAGAACTACATAAGCACAGTGCCGTGAAAAATATTCACTTCCTGAGAGATATCTTCGATTTTGTGACAAGTAAATGTTTCAGATCATCAGGCAAATATAAATTTTAATGTAAGGCAAAGATAACCCAAGTAAATTTTTCCGTTCTGTAAATTTCCTGTTTAGTTTGGTTCTGTAGTTTGCCTTTGTTGAATGGACTTTGGTTTTGAATAAAATTAAGCCTTTTGAATACTCCTTCCTTTCTGCCTATTCTGTGTCTGCACCAAGGTTGTCTGGCCCCCGTGACAAGAAGCAATTGTCCCCTTAGCTACTACTCTACCAAATGACCAACTTTTTGGAAGACATGGGTCCCGTTAGGGCTGCACAGTGGCGTAGTGGTTAGCACTTTCGCCTTGCAGCGAGAAGATCCCTGGTTCGCGTCCCGGCTTTCCCGGGATCTTTCTGCATGGAGTTTGCATGTTCTCCCTGTGCATGCATGGGTTTTCTCCGGGTACTCCGGCTTCCTCCCACAGTCCAAAAATATGCTGAGGTTAATTGATTATTCTAAATTGCCCATAGGTGTGAATGTGAGAGTGCTTGTTTGTCTGTATATGTAGCCCTGCGACAGACTGGCGACCTGTCTAGGGTGTCCCCTGCCTTCGCCCGAGTCAGCTGGGATAGGCTCCAGCCCCCGCTGCGACCCTAGTGAGGATTAAGCGGTGTATAGATAATTGATGGATGGGTCCTTTACATCTGACATAAATCTCTAATACTGCATTCCACAAGAACATGACACCAACAGTGAAACGTGGTGGTCGTGTGATGGTTTGGGGATGCAGTACTTTCAGAGAACATGGATGACTTGTCATCATTGATGGAGCCATGAATTCTGTTTTCTATCAGAAAATCCTCCTGGAGAATATCATCATACCATCACTTCATGACCTAAAGCTCAACACTAATGTGTTATGCAGCAAGACAACAACCCAAAGCACACACAAGCTAGTCCACCTCTGAGTGGCTCAAAAAAAAAGAAAATTAAAGATTTCGAGTGGCCGAGTCAAAGTCTGGACTTCAATCCTATTGAGATGCTGTGGCAAGACCTTTAGAAGGGCAGTTTATGCTTGAAACCTATCTAATGTGGCTGAATTACAACTATTCTGCAGAGAAGAATGGGTCAAAATTTTGCCATGGTGATGTAAAAAAGTGATCACAAGCGATCGTTTAACTGCAGTTGTTGCTGCCAAGGGACCAGCCAGTTAGTAGGGCCACTTACATTCAATCAATCTTCAATCAACTATAATTTAAAAACATAATTTTGCATATTGTGGGTGATCTCTGTCTAATATGCAATAAATATAAATATTAGTTTGATAATATGGAAAATGTGTCAGAAAATTAAAATAATAAAAGATATCCGGAAATACTTCTTCACAGCACTGTATTTCACACAATCTATAGTTTTAGTACAGTAAACAGTGTAACAAAAGCACTGCAATGTTGCAAATACTACAATGAAGAACCTCATAAATAAATTAATAATTCAAAAAAAAAAAAAAACAACTAAGCCATCACCACTATATAAATCTGCTCTTGTAGCATGACCCGCTCAAGACCAAGAGAGATCAATCTGCTTCTTCAACTGTACAAGTCTCTCCATTTACAACAGTCTCACATATAAACACGATTACATCTCAGGGAAGAAAGATTAAATGACTGGGTTACTAGATTTTTAGCTGGCTAACTCATGTTGTAATCCTTACTAATGAGGTAAAGCACAATGAAGATTAAATTATGCTACTACTCCAAATGCAACGTGTGTGTGTGTGTGTGTGTGTGTGTGTGTGTGTGTGTGTGTGTGTGTAGCAAGTATATAATTTGATTCTAGTTACTAACATTAAATATTTGTTGTTGTTTGACTGCTCCTAAACACAACAAAAATCATGTCATTGGTGTAATGTTTTCTTTTTAGAAATACATGAATGTCGATGGGATTGGATGCCTTTCATTTGATGTGCATGTGCTCATTGCATGAATTAGCACAAACTTATATGGACTTTGTGGTTAGATAAGAAAACCTAAACTGTACAGCCACATTCTACTTCAGTTTATCTTCTGCTTTCTTTGTCTTTTGCAGATACCTTAGAACATTTTTCCTCCATCAAATGAGGAGAAATTAAAGAGGAAATTACAATGTTGATTTACTTATATCTTGTGTGTGGATGTTGATACTCTCCAACTTTTTAATCTCAATTGTCCCTGTCTTTTTGTTCTTACCTTTTTTGGTTATAATAATGCGGAGCAGTGGATTAGCTGATGACACAGCTTTGTGGAAGTTGTCATCATTGTTGATTGGAAGGAGGTCTCCATGGACGTCTGCATATCCCAGCAGCACATCGACACCTGGGATGTGATGAATGGTTTGGAGGAGGCGGTAGAACTCTTGGAATCCACCTGGGCCATTTCTCTTGAGAGCAAAGCGACGGTATTCTGCCTCAAACTGTAGATGACAGTGAACACACACACATCAATTTGTGTTGAGCACTCAGGTCCTTCTCAAAGGGAACTAACTTGGAATTTCATGTTTGCCTACTCCTTTGTGGGTGCATCATCACATATGGAACAGAGGCTCTGCTTCCGTTGCACGTTCTGGTTGGGTGGGTTAACAAAACACAGATATTTTGGCCTGAATTTGAGAAATTTGGGACTGACACCTGTCCATCTTTTGTTTTAAATGGATTGAAATGAGACCAGCATTCTGCTGCCTAAAAAATTCTTCCTCCTTGATGAAAAAATGCTGTAACTTGTGTGGAAATGTCAGTCTTCATTTTTTTTGCCATCAACTAAACTGAATGTCGGATTTGTTTCTCTGAGTTTATGAAATTCCTACAGTTATTGCACGGTAGAAGGAGCAGTGCAAGTGTGACAGACAGGAGCATTTTTATGCACATAGCACAGCACTATTAACTTCATTAACTATTTAAATCTCTCAACAAAACAAAAGGATCAGTAAAGATCCAAGACTAATTAAAGTTCAGTTTTCCAGTGTAATATTTGTCTGATGTGTGGAAGACACATCAGACAAATATCACACACAGCTTAATCTACTGGCAGGAGAGATTTCATCAATAGCTGTAAGAAAACTATTCATTACAACATGTTATAATAGATGGCTTCAATTAAATGCATTAAATGCAAACTGTTACTGTTATAGCACAACAAAAACACAAAGTTCAGCTGCAGGTTTTCACAGTGCACGGTATGCGCTACGCTCACTGCAGGTTTCAGCACACAGCTCCTGAGGAGTCGTGGATTAGCAAGCAAAATAGGCTGTTTTCAAAATTTCTAGCAGGGCAATGTCATCATCCTCTCAGATGAGAAGTTTGTTGTAATCCCTTCAACAGCGACTGTGTATTCGCCCCACGCTAAGTAGCAAACATTAGCACCATTAGTATGCAGTTAGCATTAGCACTAGCCTTGCTATTACAAAAGCTATGAAAGTTGTGTATATGTGGATGTTCTTCATTAACAAATTATTATTTGTGACACTTGATAAATAGGCTAAAGTTATTACATTCAAAGAATTATTCTCCATGTCCTAACTAAACACAGGCCAATAAAAAATATTAGTACAGAGTTGAGGACTCAGTTTTATTGGGTACTTTGTTGGGCAAAGAACAGATGCATCTTAGAAATGTAAAAGCAGCATTTTTTTCTACAGTCAGTACCTAATTTTATAAAGATAAATGGGTTATTCTAGAGTTGGAGTACATCTGGGCTTCAATATTTTTGAAAAATAGATCTTCTCTTTTACAGTTTTCTGCTACATACTCATTAATAATGGGTAATAAACTACCAAAGGCTTGACTGGTTCAGCTTACACATCAATGGTAACATTTTTATTCCATGTTTAATTTGTTGTTTGCTAACCCAACTCTAATCACAGCAACAGGATTGCAAGTAACAGGGTTGAAAATTCAGGCTAATAGTTTTTTTTCTCAGGAGTAGAAGCTAGATATTTAGCTAGTTGTTACTGCTGACCAAGAGGACAAACTTACTTATGTAAAAAAGTAAGAAAAAAGTTTTTTAAATTACCTTATCCTGATATTAAGCATAACAGGGTTGCATGAGTTAGCGTGAGACATTCAGTCAAGGCTGACAGTGGTATGAAAACATGAAAAATAGAAGAGCGGACATAGGTATTCTCTACCCATTCTTTTCAAAAACTGTTTGATGATGTCAATTCCGGCGTATCATGTAATTCACTGTTTTCTTCTTCTTCTACCAGCTAAAAAGGTCATGGTAACAGGGTTGCGTACATGTTGTAGGATACACGTTCCATGCATAATAGTTATTTAAAATATTATGTTGATTCAAAAAATAAATCAAAATTATAAGAGATATCAATGAAAAAATGACACCAAAAAAAGAAGATTTCAATTTCATTTTAACTGTTATATTTGAGATTCCACTTGGTCATCAGGGGGGTGGGACGAGAGAAAAATGGCATTTCAGGGGACTCCAGACTTATTTGGTTCTTTTAAAATTATTTTCAAACTTTCTTTCTTCTATTTTTTTTTTATTTATTTATTTATTTATTTTTTAGATTTGGTCTCAGGACAAGTATATTTACACAACTGCATGTTTTAGTATTTTACACTGAAAAAAACTGTTCGTTGTTTGTGAAGGGGATTTTCAAAACTGTATCACAGACAGCAGAAGGAGAGGCGAAGACTGCATGAAATGCATGGCAGATATCGCAGGTGCATACACCAAGTCCACATCTATTGAGCAGGAATAGTCCCACTAAAACTGCTTTTAAAAAACATCTCCTCTGATGCTTGGGTCTGATTTGGTCAACTTATAATGACAAGCCAACAGATTTGCAATACAGTGGACACCCAAGTTATATTTTGGGTTATCCAGGGTTACCGCAGTCCTCCTGTGCTGAGATCAGCAGTGAACTAAATCAATGAACTAGCCATTTCCAGGGTTTCCTCTACATTCCTTCTGCAGCAGCGGCCCGCCGCTACTAAAATCCCAGCGCCGCTCCTTTACATTTTTTTAACATTGTTTTTTTTTTTATAATCGTCGCAAACACACCACCGCCGCATGTCTCCACCTTCACAGCTGTCCTGCACTGTGTCGGGTACTTGCGAGTACTAAGGTAAACTACAGATAACTGTGGTGCTCTCAGTATCCACTCTTTTTTTGTGTGTGTGGTGGCGGTGCGGTGCGGTGCGGGCGGGGGGGGGGGGGGGGGGGGGGGGTTACAGCAACAAATGATAGTGGCAACAAGATGTGCCAATAATAGATGTCAAGTATTCATAGCTACACCTCTACACTTAAAAGCCAGTTATAGCCAAGCATGTACTACACATTAAGTTGCATAAGATAAGGTATTAATATACTATATATTGTACGATACTAATATATTGTCATTATTGTCAAGATTTCAGCTTGTTAGGAAGCAGAGGTCAGAGCACAGGGACAGCCACACTATGGTACCCTTGGAGCAGACAGAGTTAAAGGCTACCACTGCCCTCACATCTGACCTATTGAACTGTGGTCAAGTTGAAATTGTTCTCAGCCCATCTTAGCTAATGAAAAAGACATATTTTTTGAGGTGTTGTAAGCAGGCTAAAGGAAACATATACTAGTTTGTCCTTCAAGTGTTGAAATGTCTATTGTTCTCTGGAACTGGCAGGACAGGTATTGCATGAGTGTTCATGTACAGCCAACAATTTACAGGAAACAGTGTGCACTCGATGTTTCATAATTACTCCGCCAAGGAATGCGCCGAAGTTATGTGACGATCAGCGTACATTTGTCTGTTTATATGTGCGCAACATTACTGAAAAGCAGAAGAATGGATTTGAATTAAATTTCAGGGAAGGTGAGGAATGACACAAGGACCACCTGAGAAGATATTGGCAGTGATGCAGCTTATAGTCTGTATCCATGGATTTGTTAAAGATTCTGTATCATTACAGCATGGCGTCACTGTAACTATGACAAGTAAATGCTATGTCAGCTGCCTGCTGACGATCACGATTGCGATGCTACTACAAATCCACAGCTGCAGACTTATCGGGACTTATCCGTTGGAAGTCATATGACTGAGCAGCCTTGGTGGAGTACTGCGCTCGCTGAGTGCTTCTCTTGTTTTACATGTTTTAGCACTGATTCATTGTTATACACTGTGCTGTTTTAAAACTGATACATAGCACTATTGAAGGTATATTCTGCATGTGCATTTCACACAGCTCTTGCATTACAGATTTAGGTAGTTCCAATAACTACTAGTTAATGTCAAACGTGATCTACAAGGGCATTAGAAATTAAGATGGTATTTCTGCATGTAGTTGTTACTAGCTCATTCCCAGTATTTCTGCTGTTTTCCTCTCCATCTCCTGTCTCTCACTGTGTACATGTGTGGAACTCCATCACCCTCCTGGGTGCTACAAGCTCCTTTGTACACCTAAAGGTACATGTCCACCTGATGCAACAATTTCCCACATCCCATTCATTGTCTATGTGAAACACACCACGTTGCATGTTGGTCCGGCTGTGCCGGTTGTGGTGCGTTTCGAGCTGCGATCTGGTGCTCAGAGCGGGCCGCAGCTCATTTGCATAAAGCAGACTCGACTTCTACTTTATGCAAATTCGATGTGGCATGCGGAGGTCGGACGCATCACAAAACTTTTGTCAAATGTCTAAACTAGCTGTCGGTGAACTAAAACAAGGACAGATTCAGTTACTGCACAGCTTATTTCTCACCTCAAATGCTTTCAGAAATACTTTTTGCTGAACTGTTTTCGTAATAAAAGAGAAAGTTTGGACCGAGCCGCCTTGTTGGTCCGACTTGAAATCCAGGAGCAGACAGCCCCCGAGTTGGTGCGTTTGTCCAATTAGGGGCAGGCAGGATAGTAGGAGAAGTAGATCGGCCGGAGTAGAACACCGCCTACTGGCCTCAAGTAAATGCCCACTAAGCGGGCGATTTTCAGATGTGGTGCATGTATATGGGGGAACAACCCATCAGGTGGATAGCTATCATAACACTCATCCACCTATCAAGATCCTACAGCATATATACCACAACTCTGCTCTTCATTCTTCATTCTCTGCAAGATTATTCGGTTCACCAGCATTGTACTAATGCAACAGCCAGCCTTTGCCTCAGTTAAGTCTCCCCTTGTTGTTTGACCTGCTCAGTAATCTCTGTGTGCTTCTGTGTTTCAGTCCCACCGTTTGCAACCTGCCAGCCTCGACTCAGCCTCCCGACAGGCTATCAAGTCAGCCTGTCCAACTCAACATTCCATACCACCAGCACTACACAACCAGACAGCCATGCTCTCTGCCCAGCTCTCCCTGACTTTCTCTGCCCAGCCCTTCCCAGTCAAACTCAACCTCTCCAAGAACCACAACATGTTTACCTGTCATGCTGTGCAATTGGCATTAAATGTGGCCACATATTTAGATTTAAAGTGGTACAAATTTTCTGATCAGTCAAGACGTCTATGTTGATCATGATTTTCTATCACAATCCAGTCTTGGTATCTAAAGTGTATCTACCCTGTTAACCTTTCATAACTTAGATAATAAAAGATAAAAATGTGCTAGACCTAACTTCAAATACCAAAAACTTAACCGATGTCACAGACAACAGTGCTGATGATGAGGGTAGGTCTCAAGTATCATCTGCATTTCAGTGATTCCGATTCCAATTCTGCCCATTGACTGTGGGATTTAATAATTACGGAGTCTGTTTCTTTGAGGGGCATTCAGCTTGCATAACTAATTGTGCAGATAGATACTGGGTGGAATACAAAAAAAAATAATTGTTGACAAACACTTTTCTAACGCAAAACATATGAGGAGCATGGCTGAAAGAAGCGGATCAGACAAATCACCATGAGGCAAGCTGTTGCATCCAGATCTGTTGTGAGCACTGAAAGAATGAAGGTAAGTTAGATTAATTATTCTGCCAAGGAACGCGGCGGAGTTATGTGATGATCGGCATATTGAATCATTCCTCTTTTATCAACATTACTCAAAAACGGACCAACGGATTTGGATTAAATTTTCAGGGAAAGGAGGAAATGACACAAGGACCAAGTGATTAGATTTTGGCAGTAATACAGCTTATAGTCTGGATCCAGGAATTTGTTAGGGATTTCCCATTGAGATAGAGTCACAGCGTTTGATAGTGGCGTGGGAACCATGACAACAAGTAAACACTACCTCAGCAGCCTACTGATGATCACATCATTGCGATCCTACTACAAATCCACCGCTGTGGACTTGTAGACTTGATACAAGGAACAACTGATTAAATTGTGGGGGTGTTTCTGAGTTCCATCAATTCCCGCCGCCCGCTACATATTTAGATCACGCGACTCAGTATCCGTACATAACGTACACATGCATAACACACACCTGTGCTCAGCGCAAGGTCAGGGAAAAAACAGCCTTAGCGGAGTACTGTACCCTCTGAATGCTCTTCTTAACTGACGTGACAAGCTGTGAGCGTGTGTGTGAATACGTGTCTGCCAGGATGTGAAATTAACTTTTTAAGCCACTGACAGGTATGTCCAAATATGACTAGTTCAACAGTAAATGATCATTCTGTGCCTTAAATCTACCAACCACTTCATGTTAAACCAGTATCTGGCTGGTGCTAATTTCCCATGGTGGTGTGCCAGCTTGTGTAAAGGGGTTTCAGCGTGTTAACGAATTAGTTTCAGAATAAATATTGTCAATTATAAAGTTGAAACACTTTGAAAAGCCAAAGAAAAGTTCAACTTTAATTGTCATTGTCTCCCGCAATTTCATCACAAAAATTAGCTTAAAACATCACAATGTACATTGCAATTTTTTTTAGAAAAGCTGTTGCGAATTCAGGTCTTTTAGGCCACAACAATCTCAAAAAACGCCCACAAAATCCTGGAGTGACGATATAATACAAAAATGTTGTGTGTTCTATCAACACAGTTACTGTGTCTTCAGAAGAGGGAGTTGTGCAGTCCCTTGTATTGTTGCTGTGATATTAAGCATTGGCACTGTGAAAAATACATGCAGATAAAGTTAACATGAAAATCCTTTCTCCATACAGTCATAAAAAAAGTAAGAACATCCCATGGTGACTGAAGACTACAGTTTACTGTAACTACAGTGTACTGTAGTTAACTGCAATGACAATTAACAAACACTATATTGCCAAAAGTATTCGCTCACCTGACTTGACTTGCATATGAACGTAAGTGACATCCCATTCCTAATCCATAGGGTTCAATATGATGTCGGTCCACCCTTTGCAGCTATAACAGCTTCAGCTCCTCTGGGAAGGCTGTCCACAAGGTTTAGGAGTGTGTTTATGGGAATTTTTGACCATTCTTCCAGAAGTTCATTTGTGAGATCACACACTGATGTTGGACGAGAAGGCCTGGCTCTCAGTCTCTGCTCTAATTCATCCCAAAGGTGTTCTGTCGGGTTGAGGTCAGGACTCTGTGCAGGCCAGTCAAGTTCATCCACACCAGACTCTGTCATCCATATCTTTATGGACCTTGCTTTGTGCACTGGTGCACAGTCATGTTGGAAGAGGAAGGGGGCAGCTCCAAACTGTTCCCACAAAGTTGGGAGCATGGAATTGTCCAAAATGTCTGTATGCTGAAGCATTCAGAGTTCCTCTCACTGGAACTAAGGGGCCAAGCCCAGCTCCTGAAAAACAACACCACACCGTAATCCCCCCTCCACCAAACTTTACACTTAGCACAATGCAGTCCGAAAAGTATCGTTCTCCTGGCAACCGCCAAACCCAGACTTGTCCATCAGATTGAAAGATGGAGAAGCGTGATTCTTCACTCCAGAGATTGCGTCTCCACTGCTCTAGATCCCAATGGCGGCATTCTTTACACCACTGCATCCGATGCTTTGCATTGCACTTGGTGATGTATGGCTTGGATGCAGCTGTTCGGCCATGGAAACCCATTCCATGAAGCTCTCTGCTGAAGCACTGTTCTTGAGCTAATCTGAAGGCCACATGAAGTTTGAAGGTCTGTAGCGATTGACTCTGCAGAAAGTTGGCGACCTCGTGGCACTATGCGCCTCAGCATCAGCTGACCCCGCTCCGTCAGTTTACGTGACCTACCACTTCGTGGCTGAGTTGCTGTCGTTCCCACACACTTCCACTTTCTTATAATACAGCTGACAGTTAACTGTGGAATATTTAGGAGCGAGGAAATGTCACAACTGGATTTGTTGCACAAGTGGCATCCTATCACAGTTCCACCCTGGAATTCACTGAGCTCCTGAGAGCGACCCATTCTATCACAAATGTTTGTAAAAGCAGTCTGCATGCCTAGGTGCTTGATTTTATACACCTGTGGCCATGGAAGTGATTGGAACACCTGATTCTGATTATTTGGATGGGTGAGCGAATACTTTTGGCAATATAGTGTATATATATATATATATATATATATATATATATATATATATATATATATATATATATATATATATATATATATATAATATATATATATATATATATATATATATATATATATATATATATACACACACACACACACACGGGCAAAATGAATGAGCGCTGCCTCGGTTATAAAGCACGCTAGGTTGGTGGGCTTGCTTTAAGAAAACGATTGCAAACAAAAGGGCCTTGTGACTCCTTCACTCCATATGAACTAATGCAAAGCTCCATTTTGTGTTCACCTTGGATCCTGCCAGCCTATACTGAGTGTTTTTGGCTGTCTGGACTTCTTTTTGGAAGTGATTGGAAGTGATAGGAACACCTGATTCTGATTATTTGGAAGGGTGAATGAATACCCTTCCAATCACTTCTTTTTGGAAGTGATTGGAAGTGATAGGAACACCTGATTCTGATTATTTGGAAGGGTGAGTGAATACTTTTGGCAATATAGTGTATTTGATTGAACAAAAATTAGCTGTAACGTTACTCAAAACTTCATCACAATATTGGTCCAAGAAAAAAAAGTGAGTTCAGTGCAAACACAGGTCCCTGTTGCACTTCAGCTGCCTCTTGGTAGCAATTCAGCCCAAAAAGCTAAAAAAAAAAAAAAAGAATGCCACAGGTGATCTTTAAGCAGGGGATATGCAACCATACACACAGGTTGAAAACACATGTTGAAAGTAATCCTGCAACAGAATTGCAGAAACCTGCATGACTCAGATTATGGTGAAAACACAGCTTGATGAGAAAGCAAATTAATTAATCCATCAACCAGGCCTACACTGACGACAAATAATCAGGCAATGAATCAGTTCCTATTTAAAATGTATTATAATCAATCCCGTAACAGCTGACTTACTATGTGTAAAAAATAAGGCTTATGTATAAATAATAACTCTTTTTAAAAATTACAGCAAACAACAGAAATGATTTCACCCTTGTGCAACATAATTGATCATCAATTGTCAAATGACCCTACTAATAAACAAAATTGTAACAGCTTTGAATAATTACATTATTACTAAGTGGAACAGTATAGTTTTTGTTTCTTGTCCATCAATGTATCCATCCATCCATGAGCTATTCCAGCTGATTTAGGGTGAAGGCAGGGGAACCGCTTGACAGGTTACCAGTCTATCACACATAGAGAGACAGACAACCAAGCACACTCACATTCACCCTTACATTCACACGTCTTTGGATTGTGGGAGGAATCCAGAGACGCCAGTAAGAACACACTTACAGAAAGACCCCAGGATGCGAATGGAACCCAGGACCTTCGAGCCGTAAGGCGACAGTGCTAACCGCTGCATCTGTATTTGCTCTTGTGTAAACTTATAAACAAACAGATTAGACTTACTACATTAAAAATACAGGTTCTATAGTAGCAACTCAAAGCAAAAAAGTCAATATACCTTATTTTATTGAGATTCAAGTCCTTTAAATTTTCAGTACTTTGTAGCACCTGTATTTTTAATGACAGACTCAATCAGGCTTAGAACCGATACAAGTATTGCACAAATTTCTGGCAAGATGGCCATTCTTTACAGATAGTATTATTTACCTGCTGAAGGGATTGTATTGTTCTACATTTCTCTTCAAAGTACACCACAGGTGTTCTATCGTATTCAAGTCTGGTGACATACTTGCCCAGTTCATAGATTTCAGTTTTTGCTTTTTTAGAAAGTCTTGTGTGATTTTAGCAGTGTGCACTGGATGGTTATCAAATTGGAATATTCCTCTTTTGCCACGTTTCTGCAGACTGGGAGTCAGCTTGTCATCCAGTACTTTGGAATATCCACAAGCATTCATTCTATACAACACTTTTGCATTCATGTAGCCACCCTCCTCATCCCCCTTCTCACCCCAACAAATTGAGACAAATATCCGCTTTCCCTGAGCCTCGTTCTGTAAGAGGTATTTTATTTCTTCCCTGTTAAAGGGTTTTCTTGTTCCTTCCCATTGTCGCTAACAGCTTGTTCAAAGGGAATACAAAGGCTACTTCGGATTGTTGGGTCTCCGTTTAAAATTTGTAAGGTACCTTACTATGAGAAGTGCTATGAGTTGACATATGTTGTGAATTGGCACTATATAAATAAAACTGAATTGAATGTAGCAACATACCCAAACACTCGACCTTTGTGTTTTATTGTCAGGACTATGCATATTCTGTGTTCATCCTGGACCAAACATGCTAGAAATCTGAATTAAACAAATTTATCTTGATCTCATCTGACCAAAGAGTGTGCATCCCAATATTCATCAGACTTCTTTGTATGTTATTCTTACTGCAGTTTTTTTTGTCAAAGGGCTTGCAAGTTTTTTCTTTCATTGGACAACATCCATAGAACTTGATGTTATGCCCTTTTCTTTACTCTCTCTGAACTGTCCCAGAAACTCTGTGACAGGTCTGAAGCACCTGCCCATCTGGTTTTCAATGGCAGACTATGCAAGCAATGCACTGTGGCCGTCATTATAGGAGGATGGCCTTTATCTCTGATTAGTGGTAGTATGGCTTGTTCTAGAACTCATGATTATTACTGCAACTATGTTTCCACAGATTTTTAGCCAGTCACCAATCTTCCTGTATGCTTGACTATCACCGAAGTCACAATCAGACTTTTTTAGTTCCTCTGGCAATTCTTTTCCACGTGACACCATGATGCTGACATGCAGATTTACAGTCTCCATAAGTCCAAAACAAACTTCAGTTGTTGGCCAATTAGAAATCGCAGGTGTGTATACATTTTCTTTCAATGACTCCAGGTTCTGTAACTTCTGTGCTTGTAATCACAAATGTATTTATTTTTGTTACAGGGAGTTTCTATATTTGGGATTGTTTCAATATAGGTGTTCTAAGGTATTTGTTTTGACCGCCTGTAAGTAAAAATACTCTTCGTCCACATTTGACATGTAAGCAATATTGCAGTGTACTGTCTACTTTTGTATACAATAAAACTGTGCTGGAGGAAGGCAGTTTTGTGTCTATATTCAAACGCACAAGGCATAAGTGAGAGAAAATTTAAATGGATAGACTGTGAATACATGCATACATGCAGTTGATAAATTTCCATCTATCAAGTGAATCTACAATTTATTCCATTAGTGGTCCATAATTAGCAACAGAATCATCCATCTTTGCCACAATTTGCATCCCCAAGTATGTGAATTCCTCTACCACATCAAACTGAAGAACCTCATAAGCTGGGCTTAGTCTTATCTTTTCATTAAGAACTAGTATTGCTTATTTTGTTTACTGCATAGTCTGAAATATCACCAAATATTATTTTTAGCTGTAGGAGAGCTGGAATTGTTTCACTTAGTTTTGTGATAAACAAAGTTATATCATCAGCATAGAGTGATAGCTTATGTTCAGTTTGTCCGACTGTTATTCCATGAATTTGTGGATGCGACTGTATAGCAATTGCAAAAGGTTCTATTGCTAAAGTGAACAGCAACAGGGACAGTGGACAGCCCTGATGACAGCCTCTTCTGGTGTTAAAAGGTTGTGAAATGTTTTTGTTTGTGAAGATTTCTGCTGTTGGTGTCAGGGCTCCCTCCTCCGTTCCTGCCTCAGCCCCTACCTGATCTCTTTTTCCTTCTCTCTCTCTCTCCTTCTCGTTCTCCCTCTCCCTCTGTTGCCGGGCGGAGCTGTTCTCCACAGCTGCCGCCCGTTACTAATTACCTGTCATCCACAGAACTCTGGGCAGCTGCGGTACGACACACCTGACAATCATCTTGGCAATAAAAACCGGTCTCACTCTCCACTCCCTGCCAGATCATAAACTCTGCTTCAGCAGTCAGTTTGCTCTAGCCATTGCTGCATGCATTCTGTCTTAGTAGTTACTTCTGTAGTAAACCTGTTTTTATTGTTTAGATCGTCGACCCTGCTGGATTCCACCTGAACCCTGGTCCATCTCTGGAGATTCCCCAACCACCGAGCTCCGGCTCTGGAATCACCCTGCCTGCCTTGCCTATCAGTCCCCGGAACACCCTGCCTACTGCCCCCCTGGAACTGGAGCCTCCTGCCCGCTCTCCGCCGCCGACCCACTCCACCCCGGACGCTTACCAAGCCGCTGGTTCCCGGTACCGTCACCCCCTGAATCCACGTCATTCCTTAGCTTCCTTCACTTCCTATCCTGAGTTCTCCCTTTGTACAATAAATCCGTTCTCCATTCCAGTTCTGCCTCCTCTGTGTGCTCTCTGCTCAGGTTCACCCTCCCCTCGCATCGTAACAGTTGGAATTCAATAAATCAGATGGACCCACTTTATAAAACTTTCTCCATATCGAAACCTTTCCAAAATGTCAATCAGATATGGCCACTTGACTATCAAAGGCCTTCTCTGCATCTCATGATAGAAGAGCTGCATCTGAAGTTTCTTTACCAATACTAAAAATATTTAGTACTCTTCTGACATTATGGAAACCCTGCCTTCCAGTTACAAATCCATTCTGGTCTCTATCAATAATTTCTGGCATTAAATTTTGTCCCAGTTTTGCTAAAATCTTACATAATTCTTTAAGGTCAGTGTTCAACAAGCTTATTGACCTCATATTTGTTAGAGGGTTTCGCTGATTTTGGGAGTAATATAATTAGAGCTCCTTTAATAGAAAGTGGGAGGGTCTCATTCTGAAATGTCTCTAGAAACATTTCCAGCAGTGGCGTTAATGGTTTTGTTTTACATTTCTTAGACTTACACAAATTTATTAGAAAACCGTCTGGTCCTGACCTTGTTCATAAAATATTTTTTCCGAGTCCTAAGAGACTTGCAGCTGCTCTGGAGGCTGTTAGCTTGTCATAGTCTGCTCTCAGAATTAGTAGTTCTTTCTCTGTTTCTGGGTCATTTTTCTGATAAACTTTTTCTTGGTGGATTCTAATTTTATCCTCCAAATGTTGCCTTTTTTGTTGTGCTTTTTTCAACTTAGAGCTAGAGTAGCTTATCATGTCCCCTAAGAAAAGCCTTAAATGCTTTGTGAGAACACTTAGTCCTAGCAGAAGTTTGTGCCGTATTCATTTCAAAGAATTTATCTCTGTGTTTTCCCAAAAAGCCTGTAAGTCCTGGTCCTGTAGCCACTAGTGCTGAAAGTGACATCAGTGTGGATCCTTCACCAACTTAGTATCCGCATACACTACACAGAATGGTGCATGGTCTGAAATTACAGTACTATCATAGAAACAGTTTTGCATTTTGGAGTAAAATCCCACAGATATTAAGAAGCAATCAATATGTGAGTATGTATTATGTGTTCTTCAGTTACATGAATAAGACTTGCCATCAGGTTTCAGTTCCCTCCATATGTCTATCAGGCCTAGTTCTTTAGTAAAACGCTGAATAGTTGCTCTGCATTGGTTGTGTGACTGACTGTAGACCTTAAGACCTGTCGAGGATTGGATCGAGTGTGCGGTTAAAATCTCCTGCTAATATATGTTGCCCTGGGTATGTTTCGAGAGTAAGAAACAGATTTGTAAAAAACTTTGGATCATCTTCATTAAGGCCGTACACATTTACTAAGTTCAGATTTTCTGACAAGAGTGAACCTTAGATAATAAGGTATCTGACCATCTTATCCTTGACTACATTTGTTACTTGAAATGGGACTGATTTATGAAGTGTCATAACTCCTCTCACATGTGAAGTAACAGAAGTGGTGAATACATTCCCCTGCCATCTCCTCCTAATCTTAATGCTTTCCTCTTCCAGAATGTGTGTTTCTTGTAGGAATATGATTTTAAATTCCAAATTTTTAAGTTTATTCATAACCTGTTTAATATGGTGTAGTTTGTGTAAACCTCTGCAGTTCCAAGATATGAGCTTAAGCTTTACTCTTTGAGACATAACTAATAAAGTACAGTCACTATCTAACCTTTACTCTTTTAGGGAGCCTAACAAAACTGGATGAGACAACCCAAATCCACCACACTGAACTTGGGTGAAACAGTCCCTTTCTTCCTACTTATATGTAGGGGTGGACTGGCCATATAGTATACCAGGCACTGTCCCAGTGGGCCGGTGTCTAATGGACATTGGTCTACAGGTTTCCTTCCCCTCCTCTCCTGGAAAATAAACACAACAACAGAAAATCCACTGCTGCACTTTCTCTTTCTAAAATAAACATAGGTCTGCAATGTGCAACCTGTGCTCTCCCCAAAGACACTTTAATAGGATTACTTTCACAATTCTGGTATGATAATAAAAAAGGAGTAGATATAAACCTACTTTTTTATGAGTTTGAACTGATTGGAGCCTTTTTAATATGGTACTAATCCAGCAAAGGCATCCAGAATAGTTTTATACTTTTGACAGGATTCAGACCTGGCTTTGTGGAATACAGAGCTTTGTGGTACTGATAAAGCCAGGTCTGAACTATTTAAATAATAGTCAAACAAATTAGTCACATTGCCTGGTGCAGTGCACAACAATGGCAACACATTCCCTACAGAGTACCTGTTTTTGGTCAACATTCTCCTTTCTCTGGATTTAAAATACAGCTCTACTTCACCTGAATTCAGAGCATCTCCCAGAGGCAACATATAAATTAAACTGAACCCAAAATGCCTCACTTGCTGAAATTCTACTTACTGATACACATTACACTTTACCTTTGTTCTCTAAATGCCTCATATAAAGGCAACAGTAGAAGCCACCTAGGCTGCTGTGCACAGAGAAATCTATAATCACCCCAGTGAGTTAATGCAGCATAGCAACTCTGAAGCTATATGCCCACAAATGACTTTAAAATGGAACAAGGCAATTCTATGTCAGATTTATCCAACTTAAAACACATGATTTTATCCATATGGTCGGTTTTCTATGGATGGAGCATATAAAATGTTGATATCATGGCCAACTATGTTTATTTAATTGCCAGAAACTAAAATCATTATTATGATTATTATTTCATTCATTGTTTTGTTCTACAACTGACATTGTGTTTTGTTTGTGCAACCAAATCTTACATTCCAGTGTTTCTGTCCTGTTTCTTGCTCATTTGGCTGTGCACATATGGAGTCTGCATGTCAACAAACTGTCTTGTCATGAAAGTAAAATGTCAATGCAGTCATGTAAAATGTATTTTTTTGTGTGTGTGCAAATAAATGATGCAGGATGATTACTGATGAGAATTTCTTGTTATTCACACTATAATTCAAAGTCCAGATTCACTAAACACTAATAGTGGTGATTTCTCAAGCCTGGACCGTCTCTGATAAAGAACCAAAACAACCACATGACTTGATTAACAGGCAAGAAGGGATGAGTGACAGATACATAGGGGTAAAGACAGAGACAGACAAACACCTGAGAAGGTGGTTACCCAAACAACAACCCTAACCCTAATGCTGAAATGTTGCCCACCAATGCATACTGCTGCAATGCAAAATGCCATAAAATTAATTAGAACAGCAGGACAGTGCTACAGTTGTGGGACAAAGTAAATGCAGGCCTTTATTTCTTTCATCTGAAAGTAAACTGTAAATGGTTTGAACCACAACACACCTTCTGTGTGTGTGTGTGTGTGTGTGTGTGTGTGTGTGTGTCAGAAGGCACAGAGATTCTGCGTAGCTGCTTACCAGTTCTGCATATTGGCTCTCCATACAGGTAATTTTTTTTTCCTAACGTTACAGCTCTTCCAATAGCAACCGATACACAGATTCTGATAAAGAGTAGTGGGGCCTGACCAATTATCAGTCTGGCTGATGATCAGATCCAACATTGCAGCATCACCAGTAGCCTATTGTTGCTGCTTTTTAATCAATAAAAATTGTATTAATTTAAAACTGGGCTGCTTTGGCTCTAACGTAGCTCCCTCTCTTATCTGTAGGACTGTGGTTTCAAGGAGGTCTACATCAGCCCGTCTGTCTACAGCAGTCTGTCTGTCTACATCGAGCTGTGTGTCTACAGCAGCCTGTCTGTCGACATAAGCAGTCTGTCTGTTTACAGCGGCATGTCTGTCTATACAGCTGCCTGTCTGTCTATATGGCAGTCTGTCTACAGCAGTCTGTCTGATTACAGCAGGAGCAGCCAAGCCTGTCAGGTGCCCCCCGATCGCGTTTGATTTCCACAGTTCATTTCCCCAGAAACTCCCGTATTATATGTTGTTTCAGGGCGACATCACGCATCTTATCAGAACGACAACAGACGGTTACGTTGCTGTAACCAGACTCCGTATCCTCTCATTAGCGCTCGATCACCCGACAAACACTCCCATTCGCCCACCACTCACTTTACTCTTGACCTCCACTACGTTGTCGGTGAGTTTTAACGGCGTCCGGTGCTGCTGCTGCTGCTGTCTTGACATTCTGCTTGGCTGAGGCACTGCGGATAAAAGCATGCAGCGGGAGATGGTGTCTCCTCCCCGGGCTGAACTCACGAAGTCACTCGGTGATGTGATGCTGCGGTTCGCGGCGGCTCCTCCTGTCGGGGCTCGTGCCGTCCTGTGTCTGCGCGCGCTGCTATCATTCGCTCACGACATCCACTAACTGAAACCAAGCACAGCGCCCGGTTCTCGACAGGTGGAGTCCGGTCAATCCGGTCTGGGATGTGAGGCCCCCTCTCCGCTCCTGACGACACTGGAACGGCATAGGAGGCGGGACATAACTCAGCAGTGGCCTGCGGGGCTTGTAGTCTCTACACCGGCGCTGCTGCTGCCTTTAACGTTCACCTACTGATGCTCCCATCGCTAGTGTACCAGAGCTACTCGGAGCTTTTTTGGGCGTCCAGAGCTTGACAAAGCCCCCCAAAAATGAACAGATTTTTTGATTAACATGTCATAACTGGATCGTGTAGCCTATGTATTGCAGATATCAACACTTGACTTATTTCAGATTTTCACAGTGTCAGTCGTCGTTGGAAAATGATGTCACTTTTATTATTCGTGTGCATGGGGTTTCTCATTCTAGATAGCTATGTACAACTGATCTGCAAATATCGGCAACGTGAATTATGATTAATTGTAATTCCGGTTTTAAATATATACTGTTTAATTTTAACAATTCACAATTGCACTTTAAGATATCTTTAATCCACTCAAAGGAGGATATCAATTAGGAAGGGAGGCCCCACTGCCAGCCCACACACAAAAAATAGCCCTGTGTAAGTCCTTCAAGTGGACTTGAATCCAGTAACTAATATTTCTTTTGAAGAAGTTTTTGTGGAACCATTTTTGCACAATTTTTTTCTCACGCATGTTGTAACAACACAACCACCCTCTATTCAACCACATACAACTAAGAAATTCTGATATATCAGAAAATGTTTACTGTGATTTTGTTGCATCGTTTCTATTATTGTCATATTATTGTCATTGAAAAGTGTATATATCTTATAAAAATGCATCTGCTTTTAGATATACATCTTGTACCAATTGTTATAGACTGTAGAGTTGAAACCTGCTGTGAAGAGATCTGGAAACAAGTGGTACAAACTGCTGAACAGTGTAGGACTGACCCAGAACCTGCAGCCAAACTAAAAAGAAACTGCAGGCTGGATGGACACAGTTTAAGTGAATTATCTGCACTTCTACAGTGCCTTTCTCCTTTAGTGGAAGTGACTTTACAATTTGTTTCTCATTCATCCATTTATGCACACATTTGCACACCCAAGGGCAGATGATCGAACTGCCAAACTTGCAATCAGTGGCTAACCTGCTCTACCAGCTAAGCCACAGCCACCAATATAGAATTTAGAATTAAACCCAGGAATCCTTGCTGCTTGACAGACAGGGTTGATTCTGCAATTACTGCAAATCACAGGGTACATGCTAATATTTGTCCATTGTTACTAGGCCTTAACCCTCTGAGTTTCTCCAAATTTGTTGCTCCTTTCACATTTTTTGTCACGGTGGGCTACTATTTCACTGCAACATACAAACAACAAATTCTGCAGCTGTATGGAAACAGCAAAACCATGGCCACAAATAGAGAGAACTCAAAAATGTTTACTTTGCTGCATACCAAAGTTACAATGCCACAATTAATGAAAAAAGAACACAAAAGTTATATAATTTTCTTTTTGTTATCATTTGTTTAGGAGGGCTGCATAATGGCTTGGTGGTTAGCACTGTCACCTCACAGCTAGAAGATCCCTGGTTTGCATCCTGGCCTGGCCCTGGCATCTTTCTGTGTGAAGTTTACATGTTCTCCCTCTGCAGCATCAGTTTTCACCAAAGACATGCTGAGGTTAATTGATGATTCCAAATTGTCTGTAGGTGTGAATGTGAGTGTGCTTGGTTGTTTGTCTGTGTAGCCCTGTGATTGTGTAGACTGGTGATCTGCCTTCGCTCTGAGTGGGATGGGATAGACCATTATTTATTTAATAATTATTTATTATTTAATAGTATTATACATTTAATTGGAATCAGCTTTAGAAAGACTTTTTATAATGCTTGTTTGTATTAACTTGCTGACAACTTGCTCGTTTGTACTTCATTTTTTAACCATGCTGCATTTATTATATTCATCCAGCATGTTTGTTTTCCTCTGTCTCTCTTTGTCTCTCTTGCTATTTTTGTTCCTCTCTAGTCTGTGAAAACACACTCTGCAAATCACTTGAAAACTCTCTGAATTTATGTCCATTGAAAACTGAGTCAGTCAAAGGACTGAGAATTCTGCCTGTTTTCACAGTTTCTTTCTCTGAAAAATGATGTTATTTGGGTGAGTTTTTAGCATGTTCCACAAACCCACCAGTAGTTTTTGGGGTCAGAGAGTTAAAACAAGTAGCAATCAAGTACACTTTATTATAGTTACATGAATACTATTCCAGCAGGTAAACCAAAGTTATTGTGTCAGGTTGTCATGTAGGGTTGTGATGTCATTAGCTTTGCCTCATCTTATGTCTTTTGTTCTCTCAGATCTTGCCACTGGCATGCAAAGCTGTAATTAGCCCATATATAAATCTCCAAGTTCCAAATAATGAACAATGTGCCACTGTTTTGTGTGTGATGTTTGCAGACATGCTAAAATATTTATCACAATTGATCGCACAGAACAATGTCAACATATCATCCCGTCCCGTATCTTATTTTATCACACTCGTGAAATAATACTTTCATCCTCAGATATCCAAACACTTGCATGTTTATTTCAACATTTTCCCTTTCTCTTCTCCTGCTCAATTTTACACCTCCCCACCTCCTCCACATTTATACCTTCAGCTAGCCCGTCCTTTCCATTTTCAGTACCAGCTGGTACTGGGGCCTGCATGTTTGTGCATGTGTACCATGGCTGGATCTCATGTTTATGTAAGAGGGTAATTACCAACGACATGTATCATAAACCTCCTAGATAAAGATACTTTTGAAAGAGAAGGAGAGACCAGACAATGGAAATATGTTTTGTTTTGGTATTTCTAAAAAAAAAACTGTTTCCTTCTTTAAGGTCATCTACATCTTCTGACGGTTCTCTAATCCTTAACACTCTTGTCCTCTTTCATTTTGCTTTCTTTTCTCTACCTTAATTTCTAGTCACTCCTCCCCTGTCTTTCGCCATCAACCCTGGTATTCCTGTTCCACCTCTCTCAGTGATGGAATGTAGGAATGTGAGGAGAGTTGAAAAAGGAGTGCAGTGTGATCTCATACAGTCAGCCAAAAGTGTGTGCACGTGCGTGCGTGCGTGCATGCATGTGTGTGCTTGTATTACTAATGTTGTCTGTACACAAAATTGTTTGTCTGTACACACACTATTTATGTAATTTACCAAATGTATGCACATGTTTTATTTCAGGGTCTACAGTTTTATTTTGTTTTGGGATTTTTTGCTGTTAAATTCATACTAGTTTCTCTCCTTTGCTCTGGTCTCCCTTTCTGTCAGTCTCTCTCTCTCTCTCAGTCTCTTTCTGTGTGTGTGTGTGTGTGTGTGTGTGTGTGTGTGTGTGTGTGTGTGTGTGTGTGTGTGTGTGTGTGTGTGTGTGTGAGAGAGAGAGAGAGAGAGAGAGAGACAGAGAGAGCAAGAAAGTAATGTTCTGCTGTATTCCAGAGATGCCTCTGACAGCCAAAAAGAGACTTAAGTTAGTGTTTATTGGGTTTGTACTTACAGTATATATAGTGTGGTTGACGTTTACAGTTTTTAAAATATAAAGTATAGTTTTAAAAAAATAGGGAGCAAGATTTTTAATTTTAGATTAGATTTCAATATTTTATGTGTACAAGAGATGGTGGCTAGATGGCAAGGATTTACCAAACTGATTACAAATCATCCTCTGAATATTCACATTACACTTTCACTCTTTACAACAACAATGCACAGCACTGCTGACCTTTTTTTTTTTTAATTACTCACTTCATTAAACTAATGTTTAATCATATTACCACAAGCAACTAGCAAAAAGTTACTGCAGGAGAGTGATTTTCCAGCACTATCATAATACTTTTTGATGCCCTGGTTAGATATAATAGAGCTTATATATGAGCAAAAGACCACTTCAGTAAAGTTACTTTACCTTCCATCATGTCAGGGAATGGCCAAGACTTTAGAGTTCTTTTTAATTTTTAATTTTTTTTTTTTTTTTTTTAGCCTTTTCACATTTGTTAGGTAGTCTATATAGAGGATACAGACAGAAAACATTTGGCAACAGAGGATGACATTTTCAAAATTCCAGAAACTAAGGGTGTTTTGGTTATATGTACTATGATCACGCCACTCCACAAGAGACAACAATACACACAACAGAGGCTGACACATTCCAACTTTTTAATAAAACATTCATCTTAAGAATTGTTTGATACAGTTCCCATAATACACCAAATACATATGTTTTCATTAGAAAGCATAGCATACTTGTGCTTGCTACCACCACTGCATGAAAAGCCAGATTATTGGCCCTGTGAATTGCTGAAAACCTACCAAGTTCACGGGAGTTATCAGCAGTTTACAGGCTGTCAACTCCAAGTTTGCCTGTCATGTAAATTGTTGGAAACGGACTCTGTCTGGCTTCTTTTCGACCAAAGAGAACCAGGTGCTAGTTTGGTTCAAGTTAAGTGCCGGTGCATTTTTGGTTCAAATCTCATGCCCTTCCCTGAACTGGTTTGCTTTTCCATTGGCAAGGAGCCAAGTTGGAGCTGCGTCATTGTGTAACTGCATGCGTAGTCGTTCTGCAATGCTGTCGCACTGTAAACATGCAAGTGCCGTTCCTGACTTTGCAAGCCTACACTGCGATCCAGAAACAAATGATCTGTTGGTAGCTACCTGTCTTCATCGTAGTCACGGGCAACGGTGACTACGTTTGAGAAGACAGGTAATTGTCAGAGATGTTTTGATTCTTAACAGTGGTGTGTTAGCATTAGCTTAGCTACTTAGCCTCGACTACGTTTGCATCCATTACATAGCGTTTAAACAAACAGAATAAGTTGATGATAGTATCTATGTTTATCTTCATAGATGGTCTTAAGGCTAATTGCGAGGCAGAGCTCAGTTGTTCTCTGGGCACATCCGCGATCATGCCACTGGTGGGACACAGTTGTACCTTATTTCAGCTGAAGGCTGCTGTTCTGTCCAAACTGTCATGAGACATTGACATTTTTATTGTGATATACCCACCACTGTTGTTAGCTTTTGTTTCAATAAATTGTTTGAGATTAGGAAATCACTGTTGCTTGCTTCTACTTAAATGCCCTACTTTCATGATATAATATTAGAAACTTTCTACATTTTCCATAAATTTCACCTGAAAGATGAATAACTTTTTGTGACCAGTGTATGTAGACACGTCATGTAAGCACACTTCAATAATATATCTGCTGAAGTATTGCAGTTTATCCATCTAGCTTGGTGTGACAGTAAAAACAAACAACATATGTTGCTGATGTTTCAGACTGAAATCTGCTTGAAAAGCACAACTGATTATCCGTCAAAATGTGTGTAACAGAAGTGTGCACTGAACACTGAATAAAGTCTGTAGATTATAGACAAAACTTGCATCTTTCATCACAAATATATTTTTATTCACCCAAAGTGCAAGAGTAAAATACATGTGAACTTAAATAGCTAAGAAGGAAAATCGTTGACAAAAAAAGATTTTTTTTTTTTTTTTTTTTTTTAGAAAAGGCAGAAGTAGTGGACAATGCAGTTTTTTTCTGGGACAGTAACTCCAGCACCATCACCATGCATCCCATGAATCCAACCAAAGCATTTGAATTTCCATCCCTCCTCTGAATGTTCTGGAGCATGGCAGTGGCCAGGTCTTGTTGTCTTCTGATCTGTTCCAAGAACCATTCCTCTGACCTCTCCAGATACACTCCAGATACTACAGCAGATCCACAATAGCATCCCGCTTCCTTTTTCCTGCATAAAAGCACCCAAAAAGGTACTAGTTGTCAGCAATTATTTTCTCTATTCATGAACACAGTTAAGTTAAAATAAATTTTGTATTTTGTGATTTTGGGGTTTGCCAAAAGATAATGTATTTATCACATTGATGTCTGCACAATGTAATCAGATCTTACTTGATTTGGTCTGTAGCGAGGAGGACAGTGGCTGCAGGACGGGACCGGTGAGCTGCAGAGTAGTGATCCTGGTAATTGGACGTCATCATCCAATGCCGACAACTAAATAAAATGAACAAGAAATGTTGTTGATAGCATCTGTAATTTGAAACCATTTTCTCCATTAACCGATTAATTATTAATTTGTCCACAATGTTAAAAAATGTTACAAAAAATACCTGTAACAATTTCCAACAGTGCTAAATGCCTTGTTTTATTTGAGCAACAACTAAAAACCACCAAAGAAATCTGTGTATACGAAATGAATGCACTGAATTTCCACATCTGCAAAGCTGGAAAATCACAGAACAATCAGCATTTTCCCTTGAAATTATAAAAATAGCTGCACATTACCAGTACTCTTTACTTCATTGTGTTAATTTGATCATTTGAATTAGTTTTAGACTTGCATTAATGATAATGTTAGCAAACAGTTTATTGGTTCTTCAAGGGATTTAATTTAAATGATTATCATATAGTTTCGTAATATGATTAAATGGGCCGTTGTGTAACAACGTGGGAGGTTTTTAATACAGGTCTTGTAATGAAATATTGCTGCTTCTTTTCTCAGGTTTTATAAGACGTTTCATAGCTTGTTAGCTTACCAGCAGCTAACTGGATAGCAAACAATAGTCAATCTCTGATCACTGATCCTATGCCCGGACCATATTAGCTGGCGTAACGTTCTGTCATGGCCCCTCCCTCCTCTGTGCTACACCATGGACCAGCTGTCCATCCTGGCCAATTGGCCTCAGCTGCGATGAGAGCACAGCTGAGCCTGATCAGTGATCAGTGGCTGTTAAAGTCGGACTCGCCCACCAGTCAGTGCTGGATCATTGCCTCTGCTGGCTCCCCACCAGCCGCTTCGCCCAGGTCTGTGTTAGCTCTGGACGCACCCCTGCCTGCTCAGTCCTGCCTGACTTGGTCCCGGAGCTTCAACCCTCTGTCCTTGCCTTGGCTCCCCGTCGCGGCATTCCTGCAGCCTCCTTATCTCTGCTGCACGTCGGCAGCCCTGGCGTGCGCTGCCGTTAGACTACCAGCTTAAACCTGTCTGCGCCCTCCCTGTTTTGGCCTCCTGTTTGTGAGTCTAAACGTTTTAACTTTAGGTTCTAGCCTCAGTAGTGGCTTGTTTGTTTATAGTTCTAGTTTGTTTTAGTTAAATTTGTCAATTTCTGTATGGAGTTTGGTTTGCTTTAGTTTGCTCAGTCGGCGTTTTGTGTTTATTTGAATAAAGTCCTTAGTTCTGAATCTGTCTTGCCTCCTCTGTGCCTGCACTCTGGGTTCAAACCCCCCCTGGCCCTGACACATTCACAATATTGATGCGGGACTATTGTAGCTGGTGTATTCATAGTAGGCTAACAGCAGAGTGTTTGAGAAATAAAACATACCAGGAGTTAGTCGAGGCTCCGCTCATACCGCCTGCAGCCATCTCCTGCTGGATCGTTTCGAACACCGGTGTGGTCCGAGAGGCTCCCTCTAACTTTGACTGAATTTCATATCGAGACCACAGTGCTAGGAAGCATTGGGTCTCCTCCTCAGACCGCTACTGCTTGGATTTGGTGTCTATATTTACTGGTTTTCAAAACACAAAACCGAAACATTACTACTACTACTACTACCACTCGCTCGGCTGTTTAAAAATGGCGGTTCTGTGTTTTCACCGTTGATTGTCGGTCACCGTAACCCCGCCCCCAGCCCGTGACGGACTCTGTTCTCAGCTCTGGCCAACTCTGGCCCAGCAACGAGTTGGTGCCGGAAAAGCTCCAGTTTTTGGAGACTGGAGCCGGAGCTCAGCTTATGGAAACACAAAAAAAAACGGTGCCCAGTCAGGCACTGGCTCCAACTTCGAACTGGAACCAGCTCTATTGATTTCACACCTCTGCCATGCCACATAAATGGCATGGCAGAGGTGCGAAAAACTACTTAGCATCTGGCCTGCCTGTCTAGGGTTACTCAGGACACCCACTGGATGAAAAGAGACACAAAAACAAACAAAAAAAATGTTATGATTGGTTGAGGGATCTGTTGCTATTGGTCAACCCCTGGGCCACTAAAATGCCCCCTCCCCACCTCCTAACATACATACTTGATATTGTTAACCAATGGGCTATTCTACAATCAATAGCATGAATTTATTGGTAGGGAAATAACACATGTTAAAAAATAGGAGCTTTATTGAACAACAGTATGGTTCCCAAAATGACAATTAAAACAAGATGCTGAAATTGTTTTTTAAAATACTGAAAACAAAATTTATAAAATGAAATAATAAATACAGGGGGTCCTCGGTTTACGACGACCTCGACCTACAGCGTTTCCTTTTTATGTTGGAACTGGTTACGTTGAACTAGTTGGTGAGTGGAACCGACAAAATACATTCTCACGTGGTGCTATAAGACGGCTTTGTTTACATTCTCTGGTTGTACGCCACCTTGGAGTGTTTTTTTTAATTTTTTTATTTTAGTATGCCTTATTAGTCCCACAAGGGGGAATTTGCAGTTTTTTTGCAAAGCCCAATTGGGGTCATAGCGTAGGGTCAGCCATGGTACAGTGCCCCTGGAGCAGGAAGGGTTAAGGGCCTTGCTCAAGGGCCCGACACTGGCCTTATCGCGGTTTTAACCTCTGACCTTCTGATCAGTAGTCCAGAAACTTAACTGTTCCGCCACCACTGCCATTCAGAAATTATGCAGTCGAGATACCCACATTTGGGGAATTCGCAGGTGTCAGCCAGCCAAAGTGCAATGGCTGGGCCATAACCTGGGTGAACCTGGGCTTTTATTTTTTTGGCACCATTCCTGCAGCACAGGAACTGTTTATCTAAGAAGCCGAAAAGTCCGAAAATTCATGTGAGGATGGAAGGAAAACTGTTACATCCAGAAACACCCCCACAATTTAATCAGTTGTTTCTTGTATCATTTCTGACAAATAAGTCTCGCTAAGTCAGTAGTAGGATTTCAGTCATGTGATCGTCATCAGGCAGCTGATGCAGCACTCACTTGTCATGGTTGCCGTACCGGCCGCTATTTCGCAATGGGTAATCCTGAACAAATCTGTGAATCCAGACTATAAGCCACATCACTGCCAAAACCTAATGAGGTGGTCCTTGTGTCATTTCTGGCCTTCCCTGAAAGTTTCATCCAAATCTGTTGGTCCATTTTTGAGTAATGTTGCACACGGACAGACAGACAGATACACAGACAAGCGTACGCCGATCGTCACATAACTCCGACGCGTTCCTTGATGGAGTAATAAATCCTTTTAACTTAACCAGTAAGTCCAAAAATTAAGTTAATTACTTACAACATTGCCTCTGTGGAGTTTACAAAAGTAGAGAGCTGTGCATCCAGAAAAGCACATACGTGTGTAAAGTTAAACATCAAAATAACGAACAGGAAGAGACAACTTCAAAACTAAGGTTTTTACAAAATAAAAGTACACAGATAATTCAGCCTCACGGGCCAACACACCAGATCGATCAAAAAGCTCGGAACAGGGCAAAACACCGACAAACATTGGCATTACTAGATGTGTGTGTGGTACACACATGCACTGTACACTTAAGCAACATAAGAGAGGTGACTGTAGTCGTGCCGCTCTGCATGGTGTTTGAGATTTAGGGTACTGAAAGTGTTGAAAGTGCCTGTGATGCACTTTGATTTTGTTTTTGTAACAACTGTGTGAACTCAGATTAAAATAAAGTGTGAACGGTATAGTTTTGTTTGTGTGTCCTTATTCTCTTAAACCAATGCTAGTGTGAAAAGTCAATCCCCTCCCCCACCCACCCACCAACCCCCCATGCCTCCACCCCAAACACACAAAGACACCCCACTCTGATTTTCATTTGCATAATAGCTCACAGCACTTTCATTGATACTGGAAAGCTACCCTCATCCTGGCAGTTGGGAGATCAACCGTCCACATCAATTCCCGGCAATTCCTGGTCGTTTTCTGTGCTGCCTGCAAGTTTCCGTTAGCAGCAGTTAACTCAAGCAGCAAACTTCAGCTCCTCTAAACAATTTTATTTTTATGGACATTTCAGTTTGTAATACATGTAAAATTGTAGAGCAAAGTGAATGAGAAAGTGCTTCAGTCAGGTCCATATAAAATGCTTTGTAAGTCCTATACCGTTCTTCTGATTTGGATGTAAATCCCCCCCCAAATTGAAGCTGAAAGTCTGCACGTGAAGCACATCTTCATTGTTTCAATTAAAAATCCACTGTGGTGGTGTACAGAGCCGAAATGCTGAAAATTGTGTCCAAATATTTATGGGCCTGACTGTAGCATGTGTACACAGTGTGCTAACCTGCAGCCACACCTAGGAAACCAGCTAATTCAAGATTCCTGAATTCAGACATGACTCACACCTCAACTCTATTCCTCTGCTTTCCTGTCTCTTCCTCTAGGGATCTTGGGATGACAGAGCAAGACTGTGACAGAGAGAATTGTGTATGTGAGCAGGAATGTCACCTATGTGTACCAAGTTATAACTGCTTTTAATCTAATGCTCTTCACTTTATTTTTTACTTCTCTCCTCCTGTCTCATTTTAATTTCTTATTTTTTTCCTTTCTAATTATGTGTATCATGTTTTCTTTTTCATGTCTTGATTCTTCTTTTATTCTGTTATCATTTCTGTATTTCTCTGTTACAAAAGTTATTTGCCTCTTGTTTGTTTAATCTCTTCTGTTCTGCGATATTGTTTAGTTTGTTCATATGATGTGTTTATGTTACCTTTAGCCTGCCCTGTTGTTATTTTTTCTCCAGACTTGTCTTCATTGAATGGAAGCTGACAGTGCAGTCACTGCATGGAAACCACTGTTCAACGCTGACAATATCTGGCATACTTGAACAAGGCAAGAGTTTCTGAATACTTTGTTTAGTCCTGTGAGTCACACGCGTCTTTCTGCAAGGTACATTAAATGAAGTCCAGCTCATCTATGTCTGGTATTTGTGGTATGTGAAGGCCTCCAGTCAGTCAGTTTGTTTAGTGTACTGGGGTGTGACAGGTGGTGATGCTGAAGGACAGGCTTTTATCTCTGTCACATGGCTTCATTCATTTCTGGCTGGCCTCCAGTGCAACAATACAGGGTGGATCTCTCACGTGCACCCACTTTCTGGCATACAATAGGATGTGAATCAGCCCTCTTTTCTGCTTGTCAGAGTAGGAAATACCTTCCAAAGTGTCTGTCCACACCAGATGATTCAACTAATGCATTACAAATGAAAAAGCACAATGGTGTGGATCAATGTGAGTATCAGTACAAGTCCTTCAAAAGTCATAACTTTGATATACAGTGCTACCTTTGCTCACTAAAACATTTTCTTGCTTTCATCAGGCCGGTATCAGTGTTTTAACACTTTTTTTTTAAAACACATTTTCAAAAAATGAACAATAGATAAAATACAATAATCTATTACTGACATAAGGTTTTCTTTAAAAGGTCACATTCTTTCACCAAACTACTGGTAGCACAGTGCGTATTCAAAATATGCCTGTTTGGAACAGCCAGTTTGCTTGGCCTAGAGTGTAGCTGCTTGCATCTTTCTCAATTTCATTGCTAATGTGACATCCGACATCCTAACATCCGGCACTAATTGCTTTGGGTTATTGTAAATGTTAACATTAATACTCAAATTATCTAACACCTCTGTATTTCCAACACTGTTGAAGAGAGGGTTAACTTGACAGTGCTGTTGGGTCACCTGCTGCTTGTAAAGCTTCACAAGAGCATTAAATGTTGCAGCTAGCTCACGTAATAGAAGCAAGAGAGCCATATTAAAGGCACACAAAGAGCGCAAAATTTAAAAAATAAATATGTACACAGCAACTAATTTGTTTGCCACTAGTGCTTTTTTGCTCACTTTTAGCAGGGAGATCTTAATGGGTCCCTGGAATCCACAGTAGCACAGCCTAATGCTAATCATCATTTCTTCTCAGGATTTAATGGTGCCAAGAAGCCAGCCCATTGTTAGATTCTGTTTACTGCAACTTCCACACTCCTTTCGCTCTTGCTCTCGTCTCTCTCAAGCCTTCCTCAGTATACTGACACCAAATCCTCAGCCTAGCTGCTGAAGAAGATCCTGTGGCAAACATGGCAGAAATTTTATACATTTGGGAGCATCTGCCTGAGGGGCTTGTATCTTAATGGGCAGCAAACTATGGCATCTTTACTTTCCATTTTTACCGAGGAGCTGTTTAGTAAAGGCATTGAACCCAAAAGAGGTTTAAACATGTTTTTAGGCACACCAGCAATTAAGGGGAAAAAGCAATGAGCTGAATCCAAACTGCATCAATTGGAAGGAGCACCATCAACAGCAGCAGGTTACATAATATATTGTGTCCTATTTGATGTGCTTTAGCTTAATTGTATTCCCAGGGTATATAAGAGGCCATTTCACGTCATAAGCAGCACTGCACATGCAAAGGCCTCGAGTGGTTTCCTGCTTACATTCAAGCCATAGCACAACTCAGAACTTGTCAGCTCTCACATAATGCCCAAAACAAAAGAATCATGTGAAACCACAAAGGCAACCATCTTGGCACTGCTGAAAATTGGTATGAGTGAGAGACAGGTAACGAAGAAACTGAAGATCTCCAGGACAGCTGTTCATTACACCAAGAAAAAAACATGCCGACCATGGTACTACCAATTTGCTAGCTGGTCGTGGCAGGGAACATCTTTTTACCCCACGAGATGACCGTCCACTCATCTGTTCCTGTGTCAGGAATCATCGTCAGACCTCCAGGAACCTTAAAAATGAGTGGCCATTATGGAGAAATGTGACTTGTTCAGCAAGGAAAGTTTGAAACCGACTTCCTGAAGCTGGTCCGAAGTCACACAGGGCACGGAAGAAGCCTTTCATTGACGAAAGGCAGAGGAAAGCCCTGTTACTCTTTGCTGGGGATCACAAGAATTGGACTGCTGATGATTGGGCTAAGGTTCTTTTCAGTGATCCAGTTTTCAGTTGATACACACTCCAGCCAACTTACTGGTTAGAAGGAAGCCCGGAGAAGCCTGAAAACCAGACTGTCTTGCATCTACAGTAAAACATGGAGGTCGATCAGTGACCATCTGGGGTTGTTTCAGTATGGGTGGAACAGGTCAAATGCAGCTGTGTGAAGGGCCAAAGAACCAGGTCATGTACAGGGCTATTCTTGAAAACAGTCTTCTTCCATCAACTGGAAAACTCTTTCCCGTATGGTAACAGTCATTACTATTGTCATTACTATGGTATTCCGCTATCTCGCCACACGGTGGCGCCTTGCTAATTTGGTATGATTAATAGGTCACTCTTCTTCCCTTTTTTCATGGTTCCTAGTTTCCTGTTGCTTGTGTCATGGACTCGGCCGTGTGTACGCGGACCTCTGTGCTCACTAAAGTAACATGTGGTAGAGCTGACTTTTATATTTTTATTTCTAAAATAAATGGAAACCTGTGGAAATCGACAAGTCTTCGCTCTTTTTGCTATCCACTAGCACAAGTCCATGGCTGACTACTCCTCAGCTCATACTACCACACGTTACAGTATACAAAGACTGGATTTTCCAACGAGACAAGGCAAAACCAGTTAAAGCATGGATGGAGAACCAGAACATTGGAACCATGCATTGTCCTGCTCAATCACCAGATCTAAATCAACTAAAAAGCTGTGGAAACTCATCAAATGCAAAATGGACCCCCCCCCCCCAAAAAAAAAAACCCAAAAAAACAAAACAAAACAAAAAAAAAAAAAAAACCCTAATTTGTTTTAATTTGTGCAACAGGAATGGACTGCTGTGACAGCAGAACAATGTCAGAAGTTGGTGGAGAGCATGCCAAGACGCATGGCTGCAGTCATCAACAACAATCAAGTACTAACTCCTGTGTGTATCATGTGACTAAAACAGACAGATAAGAAAACATGGAATGCCTAAAAGCATTGTTTTTGTCAGCACAATGCCATAGCTATTGATATAAGAATTAAATGACTTTTGTTATTATCAAGACAAACATTGAAAATGGCTAGATATCAGCTCTTAAATTAAACTCTTATGAGCTTTTCTGCCTTTAATTGTACCAGGCACAAGAAATTGAAGAAAACAAGGGTGGTCTAGTATTTTTTCCATGATACACTCTATCTATCTATCTATCTATCTATCTATCTGTCTGTCTGTCTGTCTGTCTGTCTGTCTGTCTGTCTGTCTGTCTGTCCGTCCGTCCGTCCGTCCGTCCGTCCGTCCGTCCGTCCGTCCGTCCGTCCGTCCGTCCGTCCGTCCGTCCGTCCGTCCGTCCGTCCGTCCGTCCGTCCGTCCGTCCGTCCGTCCGTCCGTCCGTCCGTCCGTCTGTCTGTCTAGATGAAAATCTCCAGGTCAACAGTGAAAACCTCATTAAAAAACCCATGGTATATTCTGTGTTTTATTAAACAAGCCTAATCAAGGTGTTACATTAAGAGAAGAAAATTGGAGGAGGAGGACAAAAGGGAGAAAAGATAAAGATGTGGACAAGTAGAAAAAAACATATTTTTGAAAACTAACCTTTACACCTGAAAACATCAGCTGCTCATGAGATACAGCTACATTCCATGCAGTCAAAACCCAAGAGTCTGGAATGTTGTCAAGCTTGTCTAACTTTCAGTCTTCCAATTCCACAGACGTGCCCACACTAGAACCACAAAGAATATGGACACGTTTGACAAACACTGGAAAACCCATAACAAAAAGGCACTGAAGAATGCATTAAATGTGTTCCAGATTACAACATTGAATAATACACCACTTTGTCTTTGTCCAGAAACTCAATTCAAAATCAAATGTAACCTAGAGCTCCCACAACATATTCTTATAAAGCCTTGCACGGTTCTTGGAAGAGGTTCTCTCTTGAGTTTCAATATTTAAAAAAGTGCAACCAATAATAATTATATAATTTTGCACTTTTTCAAACCAGTATTTCATAATGCTTGGGGCAGCTGTGTGACTGTGTGTGTTAAATTATTTATAACATTTTAATATGTTTAACTTAATAACCAATCCATGATCATGTGTATATGTAGCAATAATAAGGTTTTCCCCTAAACACAGTACAGTCGATTACAAAAGCACCTTTTGTGTTCCCTTCAGGATAAATGTGGGCCTGTGTTGGCACCAGACAACCAATCATAGAATTTTTTTTCAGTCAGTTATTCTGTCCAAACTGTGAGATGAATGCAGTTCTCAATTTTGGGGAATTTTTGGGTACCTTCTATCAACTATATGGTGTCTCAGCAATTTCCTCTATGAGCGTTGCTGTTCAGAGGTCCCTCTGAACTGGACCGAAGCGTTTTTCTCTGAAAACTTGTTCTCTGGTGACATCTGCTGGTCAGTGTGGCAAATATGTTGCATCATTGCAGAGACAGATTTTGCTTGTTGAATATTTCTCATTTTAAATATTCACGTATATGAAGCTGATGTACTGACAGTACTCTCACTAAGGGAAGCCTTGGTCCCGTGTCTGCTAATGTGAAGCCTACTGCCTAGAATGTGGAAGCATAATTTGATACAGAGCTAACCTCTGAATCACAATTAAAAAAAAAAAAAAAAAAATGTCAAGGCCTGCTTCCTTCAGCTAAGAACCATCTCAAGATTTAAACCTATGTTCTCTCAACCTGTATAATGTCCTTAATGCATTTCCCCCCAGGCTTGATTACTGCCTCCTCTTTGGCATATACCAAAGGTCACTGTTTGGCCTCTAACCAGTTCAGAATTCTACCAGATTCTTTCCATACAAAATGAACCAAATTTAAAGAAAATTCCCACCTTATCCCCTCAGAATCAGATTTTTTTTTAAAATGTACAACAACTTCTACTTTGCAACCAGTCAATTTCTCATACATTCCAATCTATCCACACAATCTAAAGACAAAATCTTTCAATCAAGCACATAGTTTGATTGAAAGATTTTGCAATGTTTCAAACAAGTTTGAAACATTGCTTGTTTGCGAGTCTATTAAATTTTACTCTAATAGTGTTCCGCTCTTGTTGTTTCAGCTTGTACTGTCATCTTATTTTTAAAAGAGCTCAAATGTGTTTTTTAGCCTTAAAAAAGTCACGGGTCTACCTCATGAACTCATGAAATTATGAGGCTCAGAAATGATGGAAAAATACTGCACATTACAAAGTGTGAAATTTTGACCTAACTTTGATGTACTTCAAGGGCCTGTAACTCATTTCTTGAATCATCCAGCAGCTCTACTTCTTACTGGTTTTAACAAACAACATTACAGCATACTATTCCTGTTTTTTCTCCGCTGGCTTCTTGTTTGTTTTGGAATAGACTTATTAATATTTTTTACCTCATCATGGTCTGCCCAACAGCTACACAGCAGAAATCTGAACATTCGAGCCAGCTTACAGAACCTCAGGTGGGGCATTTCTGGCGAAGGCAAGGTTCACCCTGGACAGGTCTACACAAGAGACAATCACACTCACATTCACACCTGTGGACAACCTGACAATTATAATCACCTGTTTACCTCAGCATGTTGTTGAACTGTGGGAGGAAGCTGTAGAACCTGGTGAAAACCCAGCAGGGAGAACATGCAGACTCCACACAGAAAGAAAAACGAACCCAGGACCGTCTAGCTGTGAACACATATCTACAATTCACATTGTGGATAAATGTTTCTAAATCGTAGATATCTGTAATGAGAAACACATAGCAATTATAATCATAATCTTCACCTCCATTATCTCCTGAAAATCTTAAGCTTGATTTTTGCTGATCTAACTGATTCTCTAGGGGTTCTTTTTGTCCACTTTGGGGCAGCAGCAACATACAGATATAGCAGCACTGACAGGTAATAAAACAGATTTATTCTGCTGTGGCCATTGCATTGGCTGGTGATACAGCATTGGTGCTGCCACAAAGAGGCATATGAAAGAACCCAAATTCCCTGTCATGTAAGCTTTTCTCAACTTTTGTAAGATTGTGTGTAAGAACAGCTATACAGGATATAACTGTTTTGTGTTATGTTCCAGCTTTTCCAGTTTCTGTATACAGCTCACAAAGAGACAATTTAGGTTAACAAATACACAAACATAAGTGGCAGTATATCTTAAAATATAAGGTAAGCTAAGCTAAGGAAAGATAACTTTATTAATCCTAAGGGAAATTCTTGTGCCAGATACTACTCTGAACAAACAAAATGGCATATAAGAAATGCAGTGGCTAAAAAGTAGAAAAGCAATAAGATATAAGTACTGCAGATTGCTGAAATAAACTAAGGAAGCTAAAAAAAAAAGAGAGACTAGAATAGCAACAAGCAATCCTGGTGAATTTACTGAGGTAGTTAGTAATATCACACACGATAATGAAATATTACACATTGCATTGACAAAGTTTTACATGAAAGTGGAATATTGCACATGTAATGAAAATATTGCACATGAATGTTTTCTGTTCTCCACAAGAAGGTGTTTGGTAGGAAAGGTAAAGTACATTTTAAACTGTCAAAACATCAGGTACTTTTGGTCCTGACATTCAGGACAGTTTGTGTTATCAGCTCTGTAGCTGCAAAGACTAAATGACAAGAACATTTCTGGTTCTTAAAAGCATTTATTCCCCTTCCCATTCTCCACAGGCAGCAAGTGCATCCAGTAATAAAGCAGCCTTTTATGTGAGTGAATACTTGAAAGCTTTCAAATTCCTTACATTTGTTAGAATGTATAATCTTGTTTCTTCTTTTTGTTCATTGTTAATGTCACATTACATTTATAGTCCATGGGCCAGACCAGATATTGGTACCACCCAAAGTGGCAAAACTTCAAGGGTGCCATTTTATTTGTTTCACCCATAGGACTAAAATAAAACATGATAACCTTTCCTGATGAGCAGCTATTTCATTTTTCTTGCAGCATACATGTTTCTGCATCTGTCACCATCGTGCATATTCAATCTGCCAATCACACACCCAGAAGTGTACACGGAATGCATGGAAGGACGCTTTTCTGTTTAACTTGACTCCAACAATCCCTTTGGAAGAATTCCTGTTGACCAAGCTATTGAAGAAACAGTCAACAAAGTCACCCAGACAGCTGGAGGGATGAAGAGATTCAGCTTGAAGCCAGGAGCTGTGACCAAATACTACCAGCTTACCATCAACAGCTGAGTACAGGAGCATGGATCTCAGACAACTGACGGACCTAACAGGTCAAGGCATGCCAAAACTGTTCCATCCAGATCTACAGGGCCCAAGGATCAAGAAAGATGAAGCCGATATCCGGGCTCTCCTTGATCTTATGGAGAATAACGGGTTAAATCCCATGTACCCTGATGAGACCAATCTGGTGAGCCTCTCAACTGGCACAAGGGCTCCAGGTCACTGACGTGACTAGGGATCTTTTGAGAGCTCATAAAATAGGAGAAGAGACCTGCCAAGTAGCAAACAAGGTTAGATGAGGACCCACAATCTGTGAAATTCAATGACAAAATGACCAAGCAAAGTCTGCATACTGTTACGATTCCTCGAGGCTCAAGTGCAGGAAATGAACAGGCAGGTAGATGCAATAAAGAAGATTTTATTTACAGGAAATATTTAACAGAACTACAAATCAAGACCGGAAAACTACAACCGGAAATATTCTATGCAAAACACGGAACTGAAGATTAGTTGAGCGCTCGACGACTACTCGAGGCTGAGAGGACTAATTACTCTAATTTAAATTGCTGACTCACAGTGGGTAACACCCAGGCAAAAAAAGACTCAAACTATAAGCTAAACTAAATACAAGATTACGGGACTCCAAACACAAAGCGAAGCTCACAGGAAGCTCGACTACAACTAGAATTAGTCAAATGCAAAACACTACTAGAACGATGCTCAGAAGCATAATTCAGAAAACACGAATATCATCTAATTAACTAGACTAAAGAAAAGGTTACTTGAAACGGCACGGATAACTAGATGCTTGGACTGGGCTCAGACCTGAGAACCAAAAGAGGCTTTGGATGGCTGACATGAGGTCCTGGGCGTGCTGCAGCAGCAGGTAGGTAAGGGAGGGACGCCAGGTGGAGGAAACGGCACAGGTGAGTGATCCCAAGGCACAGAATGAAACCAGGAATTGGAGACGACGGAGGAAGCAGGTGGTGCAGAGCAGCAACGGATGGATCCGGGGCTAGGACAAAGGAAGACAACCAGAATTACCAGAGGCACGTGATTTCAAACTCAGAGGTTGAAGTGACATGTAGTGAGCAGTTTACTGGCTGAGTCACAATCTGGCACTGAGAGGTGAGTGGCGTCAGGTAATATTGTGTTGAAGGTGGAACTTGATTGGCTGCTTCCACCCGCTCCTGCACCAGCTGATGAAGATTGTGATGAGGTACACCTGCTGCTGCAACTTCTTCACTGACACACTTGAAAACACACTCAAAATAATAACGCAAGCAGCCAGACAGACTGTACATTAATGAAGCATTAATGAAGAGTTTCTAAGTCCTCTAATTCACAACAAAAACCTAAAGCTCTGTCAAGAAACATGAAGATGGCATAGTTTCATTTCCATCTTTACCCTTTAGGCGCCATAGTTTTTTCAATAAAATATTCAGTTTTGATATCACTTTTTCAAAAGGCTGTAACTTGAAAATGATTAGAGATAAAGGCATACTGTAAATGAGTAAAATCATCAGTATGATCCAAAGTTTGTGATGGGAGTAAATTCACTCATCTAATTTGCATATTATGACGTCACCAGGCGGCTGACATATGAATTACATGACTTTTACAGATGTTTATTGATCAAGATGGCATTGCTTGGCTCAGAATTTGTCAGATCCCTGTCTCCACGATACCCAACAGGCTCATCTAAATGTCTGATCCACTTGTGACACTGTTCCTCATTTCCCAAGCAAACCCAACCATCATGATCGTCATTTACGGCAGGGCCGTGAAAGCCACTGCGGCCTCCACTGCTACTATCAGTGCATTTTCTCCCGCGTCTGCTGCTATTTCCACGTTTTTTCGCATCCCCGCTACCCACCTCACTATTAGCGGTGTTTTGACCACCCCTGCTACACCCACCACGTCCCCTCCTGCCACCCTGGACACGGTGAAGCAAAGCATCGGCTCCAGGATGTGCTGCTTGTGGACTGTCATGGTGCACGGACTCGTTGCCGTTACGCACAGACGCAGCGTCACTTTCTGTCTCACTGGACGACTGAACATCTTCATCAGAGGGTGAATATTCCTCTTCAGAATCTGAGTCAGCCATTACTTGACGAAGTACTTTGTCAACGGTGAACAGACCTCTCGGCTTGGTGAGTTTTCTCGCGCTGTCTTGCGCTCTGCTGCGCACCGACTGCGACTCTCGTCTCCTCGACCGGGACGCGGTTTTCAAACTCCATAAATTCCAAAACTTTGAATGAAAACACGCCCACAAATGATGCTCAGATTGAAGTCCCAGATGTCCGCCATCTCCTGATGTAAAGTAGTAACTACATGAGGCACCATATTTGCAGCTATGGCTTGTTATGTTCAGCAATGTTGCTTGTCGCAATATTGCGACTTTGGCGCTTAAAGGTTAATATTAGTTTGGGTTCCAGTTGAGTGGACGCTGGCACAGCTTGCTGCCACTACTCACTGTGTTTTTGAGTGTTTTAACCTGCTTCTCGTGACCCCACCTGTCCGTCTGGGTCTGCAATGTGGGCCAGTAAGATCCATTTGTGGTCTGCATTGGTCTGGACCTGTGTCGCTCATCCATCGACCCATGACAGAACTATTACAGTATTCGGCAGTTGAGCTCCTCCAGCTCTGCTGTCACCTGTCTGTATCTCCGCCGGCTATGTTGCACCTCAACCTGCATATCGCTCTCTGGCCTCCTCGGAGGTACATCCATAGTGAGTCTCGCCCGAATTTTCATCTCGGCAACTCCAAAGCTATTAAATCCTTCTGGTCCCCCACCCATTGTCCTCCCAGAAACACAGGCCGTGTTGCCGATCACAGCGTTTCAAGGTTGGCTAACACTAATGTCAAACACGTCAACAATATTTGTTTACTGACGAAAATTCCTTCTTTCATGCAGTGTCTTCATCACGTACCTCCTTCCCCTTGGCAATATCTTCCGTAAATACAATATTAATTTCCACTGCTATGCAGATGACACACAGCTCTACCTATCCAGCGAACTCAACTTCACACTTCCAACCCCCTTGACTCACCAACTCTGTCTATCTGAAATAAAATCCTGGTTCACCTCAAACCTCCTAAAACTAAACAGTGATAAAACAGAAATTCTTCTAACTGGCACAAAATTTACACAATCCGAAATCGACAGTTTACCCCTCACTATTAACAGCTCCTCAGTTTCTCCCTCACCTTAGGTTAAGAGTCTGGTGTCATCCTCAGTTCCTCACTTTCCTTCCAATCTCATATCAATAACATCACTCGGTATGCATATTTCCATCTCTGCAACATCAATCATCTCCAACACTCTCACCCCCCATACTACCTCTATCCTTGTTCAAAGCCTCGCCACTTCCCGCATCGACTACTGGAACTCTCACCTCTTCGGCCTCCCTCTCAAATCCCCCCTCCTCTGGTTGCACTCCTGGTGATTTATGATCTGCGCTGATGTGATGCAGCTGCGGCACCAGCGTAGCTGTATCAGATCTCCACCGGAGATAAAGCCTGGCTGCCCACTACACCCATTGCCAGATTGTAGCTTCAGTTACCCAGTCTGTCTCCACCGGTCCTACCTGCCCTGTTCCGTGAGCCGTCATTGTTGGCCCCTTACCCACCATTTGTAGAGGAAGTAAACTTTCGTCTGTTCCGCCGGACCCGGCCGCCCTTGCTGGTAGTTCTGGATTTCCCACCCGAACGAGGACTGGCTTCATCCCTGGCTCTTCCCTTCGGCCGCCGCCGATCACCGCACCACAACTAAATTATTTGTCATGTAGAAATATTATTTCTATCAAAAACAGTGATTGATCTGGTTTGTGATGTTGGAGTGCTGTTATTTTGAACACAAGTGTACATTTATTCATCGTCCATATATTTTTTAATGTTAATATTTGATGAGATATTTCACATTGCATACTTTGGGAATCCACAGACCATAGGCTTCACTATTTCAAGAATGATCTATGAAATTGTAAAATTCACTCTTATTTACTTATCACAAATTATAGGTATTTGTCACAGTCACAGCCTCTGGCTGTGACTAGTGGCTGTGCTTTCCCCTCCTCTGGGCCTGGTCTCTCTCCCTCTCTCCTAGGAGTGCAGTGGCAGAGAGGCTGGGCAGCAGGTGTGGCTGATTACTGATCAGCAGATCGCAAGCAGGTGGTAGTTATTCAATTATCTACTCCTGACTCCCCATAAAACCAGATGGCACTCTGCATTTGATGCTGGACTGTGATACTAGCTCCAGTTAGTGCCATGCACTATCTAGTCTGAGCCTTTTGTAATCCTGTTTTCTCTGTATAGAATCGGCTCCTGCCTGCTTGTGTTACCTGGTTCACCTGTCCTCACTGTCTGCCTGTGGCAAGCTGCATTTTCTTCCCAGATTCCCTGGCTCTTCGTTCTCCTGGAAATCCTTTGTCCACCAGAAGAGCACACCTGCTGCCTGCGGTGCCATTGCGAACACCAGCCACACCAACATCATGGAGGAATTCTTCTCCCTGGACTGGTTGGAACCTGGCCCCAAAGTCTGGACTCCTGCCCCCTCCCTGGACTGTCAGTTAAGTTCCAAGCCCAAGCAATATCAGACTTGTTTTTGTTAGACCAGGCCAGTTGTAAATCTAAATTAGGTTTTTGTGCTGTATTCTGTTTAAAGCTTCTGGGTAATATTGGTACCTCCGGGTCCTGTGTTTGAACATTTCTAGTCTCGTGTTCAGTCATTCTAGTTCGTGGGGTTTTAGTCTATGGGATTACTGTAGTCGAGAATTTATAAACATGCTGTTCTTGTTATTTTTTCAGTTGTACTCCTGCCTTGGTGTTACCAATTATGGGTTTACGTTTTCTTTAGTTTTCTAGTTCCTGTAGTTAGTCCACTTACCCACTAGAGGCTATCTAGTCCTGCTCCATGTTTTGCGGTAGTTCCTACGTCTGTTTCTGGTTTACATATTTCCAGTTTCCTTTTGTAGTGTTACGGGGGGCAGCCAGAGAACCCAAATGCAGGCACAGAAAATGGCAGACATGAGGGAAATAGGGAAAATGGGTTTATTTTACTAACAAGAACAAAACCAATGCTGATGAAAAACTGAGCAGTGGGGAAAACAAAATGAAAAACCGGCTGTCAAACAGTCCTAATTCAACGTAAAACTTTATCTAATCAACAGAAATGCCAAAAAAAAATCATCAAAGGGACATTACAGACACAAGCAGGGATAATTGATGAGGGAAAGGACTGAACTGAGGCAAACTGAGCCAACTAAAACCGAGAAGAAATCACTAAACCTACAAAACACGAAAATAAACTTAAGAGGAAGAGAACAATGGAAAACCAATCTGAATACATTAAGACACGCTAACAAAAATAGAGAATACTCACAAATGGGGGAACTAAAACTGACTTGGTAAGCAGGGTCGGGGAGTCCAGAAACAGAATGAAAGCTGAGACGGAGCTAGGTAGTAGACAAACTGGCAAAGGCAAGAATCCGGGGAGAGTACTGAGTCCAAGATTGGGGAAGAGAATCCAAAAGGGAGCAACTGAGACCATGAAGGAATGTGTCTATGATCTGGCAGAGTGTAAGTGAATGAACAGTACTTAAATACCTGGAGGTGTGATTGTTTGCAGGTGAGTTGAATGGCCTGATTACTGCAGCTGGCTCTTGTCACAGTAATCAGCAGAATGCAGTCAGGTGATGCAGGAAAGTGAGTGACAGAGACTAAGGAAGACAGGCAGACAGATGCAGAGATCAACAGGTGCAAACAGAGGGAGCTGCAAGGAGAGAGACAAGATGATATAGGATGGGAGAGAGAAAGCGGAAAAGAGGGCGAAGGAGAAAGAAGGGCAGGGGCCGGAGCAGGGATCATAACATGTAGTTCTTTGTATTACTTCCTGTGTTGTAAATAAAAGCATATTTAAACTGCTGTCTTGTCTGCATCTCATTTCCTGCACCTGAGCCTTCGAACCCGCCGTAACAGTATTCAGATGGTTTTCAAAGCTATAGGGAGAGATGATTCACAAATTACAATCTTTGACATTTCTGATGTGATACCGTGACAAACATTTATTTTAGGTATAGTTGCAGGCCAAAATTATATTGCTGGATTGTCACCTTCTCCAACTTGTTAAATTTAAAATAAGGAGTTTGAGTTATTTTGTGGGCTGCACAGTGGCGTAGTGGTTAGCACTTTTGCCTTGCAGCGAGAAGATCCCTGGTTCGTGTCCCGGCTTTGCCTGGGATCTTTCTGCATGGAGTTTGCATGTTCTCCCTGTGCATGCGTGGGTTTTCTCCGGGTACTCCGGCTTCCTCCCACAGTCCAAAAATATGCTGAGGTTAATTGATCATTCTAAATTGCCTGTAGGTGTGAATGTGAGAGTGATTGTTTGTCTCTGTATGTGGCCCTGCGACAGACTGGCGACCTGTCTAGGGTGTCCCCTGCCTTCGCCCGAGTCAGCTGGGATAGGCTCCAGCGCCCCCCGCGACCCTAGTGAGGATTAAGCGGTGTATAGATAATGGATGGATGGATGGATGGAGTTATTTTGTATCATCTCACTGAAACAGATACAATCCTTTAAATTCTGAAACACAAAACGGTGCTTCAGATGTTTGGGGACCTTACTTTGACAGTCTAGTAGAAACCTGAGCCCATTGTTATGTATATTCATGTTCTTGTTTCATTTTAGGCAAAAAGAAAGCTCTAAAATCTCACAATTTTATTATCAGCAGTTTTTCAGAAAAAATATCTGTTATGCTACAGGAGGACCTGTTACTACATTGTTACCCCATGTGAGACTTTAACATCCTTCATCAAAAATAACATGAAATTTAGACAAAGAAATAACCCTGCCACATAGACACCATGGGCATATAATTGAATTGAAGTCTTTTTTTTCCTGTCTGTGTCTTTTGTTTTGCTGAAAGGACAGAGAGAAATCCCATTTCAAATTAAGGTTGAATGACTCCCTCAAGCACACACACACACACACACACACACACACACACACACACACACACACACACACACACACACACACACACACACACACACACACACACACACACCAACACACCAACACACCAACACACACACACACACACACACACACAGAGAGAGAGAGTGAGAGAGAGAGAGAAAGAGAGAGAGAGAGAGCCTCTTGATAGGATAGCAGTTCAACTGAGGGAAAGCTACAGGGCCTATAGTGAGTGAGATGGGTGCAGGGGTGTGGAGTGTGCATAGTGTGTGTGTGGTCAAACGAAAAGTGGGCATGTGTGCTAGTGTGGGTTCTACTATTGATGTGAAACATAAGGCAGATTTGGAATATGAAGTAGGGAAAATATATTATTTGTGAGGCAAATTGCAGAGAGAGTCAGTGCTGATGTGACAGGAAAGTAGAAGCACAGGTCAGACTGGGTGGTACATGTACAGCTAAAAAAACAAGATTTAAAGATGGTAAAATGGGTTTTAAATTTAGATCTAGATTTAGATCTGGAGGTTGAGGAGGTCAAGGCATGGTTTGAATGTTCTGGTTCTCCATCCTGGCTTTAACTGACCTTCCTGTGTGGTGAGGGGCATTGTCTTGTTGGAAAATGCAGCTATATTAGAGACAGGAAAGATTTTTCTAGCAGATGGAAGAAGACTGTTTTCAAGAGTAGCCCTGCACATGACCTGGTTCACTGGTCCTTCACACAGTTGCCCATTTTCCCTGTTCAACCCATACTGAGACAACCCCATTTCGTCACTGATCCACCCCCATGTTTTACTGTAGGGACAAGACAGTCTGGCTTGTAGGCTTCTCCAGGCTTCCTCCTAACCAGTAAGTTGGCTGGAGTGGGCATCAACTGAAAAATGGATTAATCACTTAGATGTTGTGACTCAGGCCAGTGATCATCAGGCACCTTTGACATATGGTCATACATATATATATATATATATATATATATATATATATATATATATATATATATATATATATATATATATATATATATATATATATATATATATATATATTATATATATATATATACATATATTAGGGCTGGGACTTTAACGCGTTAATTTTGATTAATTAATTACAGCGAAAATAACGCGTTAAAAATAATAACGCTATTAATTGCACCCTCCTCAGTTCCCTCATTTCTGGTACACCGGTAACTCTGATGAACACTCCAGCCCAGTAGGTGGCGGTAATGAACCTAAAGTCTGTTTGTAGCCATGAAGAAGAAGCACAGGAAGGTACACATTGTGTACCTACAGAGTACAAGACTGAAGTTACTGAATATTTGTGTCTCTCATCGCTGTTGCAGCGGTTTTGCAGACAGTGCCTGTGAATTTGTCACACAGCCGGCTGCACATACACATCAATGTTATTGATGCAGCTTGAAAGACAGCTACTTTTGATAAAACCGGGCTTGTAGCACATTGTCTACCTTACAACGATGGGAACGAGGCATTGTTTATGTTTTGACAACCTATATCTAACGAGTTATTGATGAATATCTTTACCAACTTTACCGAACTCAGGGTCACTACCACCCAAGGAGTGATATATTTAATTTTGAAAAAAGCATTTAGTCATAATTAAAGCTTTAAGTGCTTTATTAACATGAAACTAACAGTTTTGTATTGTTTTATGATCACAGGTTCTGCATGAACAGAAGTGGCCTCATTTTAAACAGTGAAACCATCCTAATGAAATAAAATGACCAACCAGTGTGAAATACTGGATTCTGCAAAAACATAAACAACTGAATGCAGAATACTGTACAAAGAAATTCTCTACAGACATTTTTTTCCATCTAAATCTAAATGTTACCTTAACACAGTTAATGTATTAACTTATTTATGTGTGTATGCATGTATTTATTGATTTATTTAGTACTGCTAACATATCAGAGTTCTGAGTGAGTTTTTCTTTAGAAAGGCAAAGGCCATTTATTGATTACATATAGGCTATTAAATAAATATTTATTAAAAACTAAAAACATTTAAAAAAAACAAAACCAAAAAACCCCAACAACTTAGGCATTTATTGAATCACTAAAACAGTGTAGAGTCTAGGACTACATCAGTAGGATTCTAAGCATCCTCTGGTAAACTAACAACCATATACTGATGTCCCTTACCATATAGACTTCAGGAGATGATTAGACGATGATAAACTGTGACCTGCTGGTTGGGTTCTCCCTGTTCTCATGTTTCTTACATGTTGGTCTCCTGACACTGCCTTACTTCAGCCAGTCCATAAACAACAGAAAACACAGTTTGCCTCGTACTGCCAGGGGTTCCACTCTTCCCACTCACGTCTGTACATTTGCAAACTTTTTTGCTTCTGTGGACGTGGTGGAGTTTCGGGTGTAGACATTTTTAAACACGCGGGTGCAGTGTGATCTGCTGGACCTGGCATCGGGTCTTCGCTACGTAGGTCCTACGAAGTTTAAATTGGCTGCCCTTAGTATTTCCTGTGTTTTATTTTGTTCCTTATGCAGTTTTGATGAGTGTGTGACAGACGTGTACGGGGCGTTTATGAAAATACGTAACAATTTGCATCCCGTATTGATTCAATACGCAACAATTAATTTTCAAATAAAGGACGATGCCGTATTTTAAGGGACGTGTGGCAACCCTATTGTTAGCACCAGAGCTAACGTTAGCTACGACAGTCATGCTAACAGCTAAAGGTGTAGCCATCCCATAATAGACCACTTTTCTAGACAGTGCTTGAGTTTACAGAAAGTCTTAAAATGTTGAATAAAATTGCTATAATTGCACTTAGATTTGCAGTAATTTGTGAATGTAGCAGACAGATGAAAAATGCAGATAAATAGAAATGAAACAAACATTTTTGTGGTTTAAGTTTTTACTCTGCCTCCTTGGAGGAGGAATAATCTAAACAACAAAAATATCTAGCTCAAAAACGTTCATCATCTCTTGTTGAAACTAAAGTAACAAAAATATCTCTTTTAATAACTTAATTATACAAATTTTGTTTATAAAAAAATTACATAAATAAAAATTGATATTCCTATAAAAATAACCATCAAAATTACACCATTTATCAGACCCAGAAAAGATGAAAACAGAATGAATCTCTGGATTTTCAACTTTCTGAAGCTCCTTTAACTACTTATGCTGATTTTATGTGCCATACAGTGGAAAAAACAACTAAATTCACACTTTGTCATCAAAATCACTTTTTTCTATATGTCCCATTTTCCTTTTTTTAAAATAAATTTTAAAGTCTAAACACGTCTATTCATTGATTCAACTGCCACAATTTTATTTGAATTGAAAAACTTAACTTATTGTGTCAAATATTGCTATTTGACAAAACTGCAATTATTGTGATTAATTAATTACAAAGCCTGTAATTAATTAGATGAATTTTTTTAAATCGCGTCCCACCGCTAATATATATATCCATCCATTATCTACACACCGCTTAATCCTCACTAGGGTCGCGGGGGGGGGGGGGGGGGGGGGGGCTGGAGCCTATCCCAGCTGACTCGGGCGAAGGCAGGGGACACCCTAGACAGGTCGCCAGTCTGTCGCAGGGCTACATATAGGGACACACAAGCACTCACACATTCACACCTACGGGCAATTTAGAATAATCAATTAACCTTAGCATGTTTTTGGACTTTGGGAGGAAGCCGGAGTACCCGGAGAAAACCCACGCATGCACAGGGAGAACATGCAAACTCCATGCAGAAAGATCCCAGGTCCGAGCCGGGACGTGAACCAGGGACCTTCTCGCTGCAAGGCGAAAGTGCTAACCACTACGCCACTGTACAGCCCCTTAATATATATATATATATATTAAAATTGATAAATTGAACTTTAAACCAGATGATCAAAACTGCTACTCTCTGCACGTGCGCATGCCCTGCTGGCAACTTTTGCTGTCAGCTCTTTACTGTAAATTTACAGGGAAATTTCTTAGAGTATGGGTATACTAAAGAATACTCTCTGAGTAAGTCAGCTCAACAAAAAATAAAACCCCAGTCAGAGTTAACGGGTATCACAAAGGTTGATATCAATTTTGTCAACTCAGGCTTTCGGCTTCAAACTCCGAGTGTTCACATAAAAGTAGTGTTTGGCTTTTCTACACAAAATGAAATGATCATGTGCAGCTGCCTCAGTACACAGGTTGTTTTAATGGAGGACAATGAAGAAGATTAAAAAAAATAGTTATGACGGACAGCCAGCTGAAATTCTTCTCTAACACAGAGGAGATTATCAGGAAATGTCACCAGAGGCAGTATCTCCTAAGGAAGCTCAACTCTTTTGGAGTAAATAAGAACATTCTCCAGACATTCTATTACTCCTTCATTGAGAGCACCATCACCTTCTCCATCACCTGCTGGTTCTACTCCACCAGCCTCCAGAACAGAAACCGCCTGCAGAGGACTGTCACTGTATGCTCAAAAATTATAGGACTACTTCTCAGAACTCTGTCTGCAGTGTACAAACAGTTAACATGTAGACTGCCAAACCGGATCATACGTGACCCCTCACATGCTCTCTTCTCAGCATTTGAGTGGCTTCCTTCTGGTCGACGGCTTCGCAGGACACAGAGGAGAAGGGCTACCTTCGTACCCAGGGCAGTCCAACTCCTCACCTCATGAACCAATGAACCATACATAACTTACAGCTCAACAGGTTTGGAGAAAATATTTTCCCTCAGCTGAGAATCAGTATCACCCTTAAATAATAGTCAGGAAACAATTTGGTTAAAGGAAGACACTTCTTCCAGCCGATTTATATCCAAATTTATATCCAAAGCTCTGAACAGAACCTGTCACCTTTGTGACACTGAAAAAAGACTAAGCCAACATACCTTGCTAACCTGCTAATGTTGCTTGGTATTAAAGCCCTCTGGCCCATACTAATGAAGCAATAAGACTGTCACGGTACGGGGGTGGGATTTGAACCCAAGATGAGAGACACACAGAGTAGCTCAGATTACAATTTAAACAAGTTTTAATTTACAAATAATAATTATGAACACAATTTAACTAGACCAGTCAACTAAGGCTAGAATTCATTACAGGTGAGGGAGGGGGGGAAAGCAGGCTGCTCCGGCAGCTCAGAGAGGAAGGCGCATCGTCGTCAGAAGCACAGAGCAGGCAGGATGATCCGACACTGCATGCCCTGCAGAGCTGGTCTGCAGAGCTATATGGTGATGTGCAGGTGTGCATCTCCAGCGCTCATCTCCAGCAGCATGGAAGCAGCAAGTGGAGAGACCCACACACACACAGCAGCTGAGCAGATGGCAGAAAAGGGCTGTTTTTTTCACAATAAAAAAATGTGTAATGACAAGAGAAAAAGAATAAAGAAAACACACACGCACACACACACACACACACACGCACACACACACACACACAACAATGTAGATGGATAATTTATCAACTGAGATTAAAAGGTATTTCATCAGTAGACCTGCATATCTTAATGAGTGTTTTTGTGTTAGTAAGAGTGAGTGGCTCAGAGTGAGAGAGTGAGTCACATAGCAACATTATCTGACTGACCTTAACCTAATCAATAATGAAGTTCAGATACCACATCTGGTGATTAAGCACCATAGTGGTTGTGTCCCCCACCAGGCCCTGGTCTGTTAACTTAAGACAAGACATGTGAAGGTAAAATAAGAAGACAAATGCATGTCAATGTCTGTAACTGAAGCTCATTACCAAGACTGATATCATGTAATCACGGGGTCAGCAGCATTAGTATTATATGGCCCTCTCCAAAATGAGTAAGTGGGCTCAGTGGTAAAGGCTGGGAGTTCACATATCGACAGCAAAGACACCACAGCCTACTCCTGAGCACAGGGGCGGATCTACTGGGGTGGCATAGGGTGGCAACTGCCACCCCAGAAGATTCCTTGCCACCCCGGCTGCCACCCCAGTTCTGAATGATCTAATTCAAAAATATGTATATGAAACGTTGTGGCCGGCCGTAAAGAGCGAAAGTCCAGGAAAGATGAATAACGAGTGAAACTCCGATGTCCGAGTGCTTTCGAATGCACCTTGTAGACGTACCGTACTGTAGAGTCTATGCTGCTACAGATACGAAGCGACACGACCCCCCTGAGGGGGCTGCTCTTAGACCTCACTCATGTGGATGACAGCTGCAAAACGTGACAGTAAGACACTAGTTAGACTGGGTTAGACTACATGGTAATATAACTGTTCACAATGCATTAAATGCTAATAGTGTCTAAATTCACATAAAGTTTCCAGTGAGTCTGGGCATCGCTAGTTTTTACTTACGTAGCTAGCTAATGTTAGAGAACAGCCACAGCAGGATGGTCTGTGGAAGTTTTTCTTTTTTTTTTTTTTGATAATTACAACCTGTGGTTCTGACAACAGACTGTAAGTCAAAAGAAATCACACATTCACTAAGACTTTACATGACATTAAAGTGTAACCAAACCCCTAGTCACACCAGGTTTTCATGCACTGTTTGAAAACTACATCCTGCTTGTTTAATGCTGTTTTTTTTTGTTTTTTTATAATTTTGGTGTCAAGGTCATAATAACACCAACATTGATGTGTTTCATCATAGTACAGTCATATCATTTAGTTTACAGCTGAAGAAACATGTTATATGTTAAGTATCTCTTTAAAGGTTTAAATTGTACACATCAGATTGTATCATAGTTAATAATCAAAATTATCAGAGGAAAAAAACATAGTTCAGTCAGTGTGATTCTTGTAGGAGATAGTAAACATGAAGAGGAAGGGAACCACCAGCAGCTTTTCCCAGCCTAAAAGAAGAGAGGAGGAAGAGCATCCCAGAGAGGAGATGGAGGAGGAAGAGTTCAGAGAGAGAGAGAAAGAAATGAAGGCATGCAGAGCTCAGACAGCAAAAGGTAAAGCAGAGACTATCTCTGGTCCAGCTGGTCCACATGCTATGAATATTACTTTAGTATAATATATCTGAGTAAGAGGTAGACCTGTCACAATAATTACCTTTTTGGACAAATTATTATGATGTAGTGGGCTGCACAGTGGCGTAGTGGTTAGCACTTTCGCCTTGCAGCGAGAAGATCCCTGGTTCACGTCCCAGCTCGGACCTGGGATCTTTCTGAATGGAGTTTGCATGTTCTCCCTGTGCATGCGTGGGTTTTCTCCGGGTACTCCGGCTTCCTCCCACAGTCCAAAAATATGCTGAGGTTAATTGATCATTCTAAATTGCCCGTAGGTGTGAATGTGAGAGTGATTGTTTGTCTTTGTATGTGGCCCTGCGACAGACTGGCGACCTGTCTAGGGTGTCCCCTGCCTTCGCCCGAGTCAGCTGGGATAGGCTCCAGCCCCCCCCCCCCCCCCCCCCGCGACCCTAGTGAGGATTAAGCGGTGTGTAGATAATGGATAATGGATTATGATGTAGTTAGTCTTTTAATTTTAAGATGATAAGTAGATCCTTAATTCTTAAGAATATCCAAATATTGGAATTATAGAATTATTGTAAGAAATGTCTCAAATAAAGAGCATTAAGATATAAAACCACAAATCTAAGACAATAAATAAAATTATCTGGACTCTGACTCTGGTGTAATCATTGTGGCAGGCCGAATATAAGCATTAGATCACACAAATGTAGATTTCCCAAAACAGTGCATAAATAATCTAATTGGTTGCTAAATTTAAGAAACATTTTTAACATATCTGGCATTTGGTTTCTTCAAAGTGTATAAGGTTGACTTTATTTCAGTTTAAATCTTTTCCCCTTTTTGCTAGACATATCAAATCACATATTGTGATTGGCAGCAAATAAGAACAACTCATGTTCAGGATTGGTCGACAAATACAAATGATACTTACTTATTTAACATTCTTATTTCAGCAGTATTTGCGTCAATTTGATAACGCCTGCAGGTTGGTTTCATCCAAATCTGTCATTCCATTTTTGAGTACTGTTGCTAACAGACAGACAAACCAATGCCATGACTCTGCCAAGGCTCACAGAGTTTATATATCTATATCTATCTATATCTATCTATCTATCTATCTATCTATATATATATATATATATATATATATATATATATATATATATTATATATATATATATATATATATATATATATATATATATATATATATATATATATATATATATATATGCCACCCCCTAAAATGTATCTGCCACCCCTTTGCCACCCTATTAATTTTTCTCTACATCTGCCCCTGCCTAAGCACAGGCCCGGAGTGGCTAATTGGGAGGACCGCGACAATTCCCGGTGGGCCGTTCCGATGTTTGGGCTGCGAGGGCTGGCCTTCAGTCATGACACTGGGTTGATCATTATGCTGCTACCACTGTCCCTGTGCCGCCTCTGCCTCCACTGACAGCTCTTTTTTTTCTTTTGACGTAACATGTCCGTACTCATGGTCAGCGGTGTTTGAAAGATGGAAAATAGAAAGAGCAAGGGTGACGCGGACAAGGTAAGGATTAAAAGGAGGAAAGCTCTGGAAACAGACACAGCCAAATGTGCTGAAACTGGCAACTTTTTCAATAAACTGAGCTCGCGGTTTGAAACAACAAATGAGAACGATGAAACGGGTACGGCAAGATGTCGAACTATGCAAACCACCGTTCAAGTTAATTATCAAGTCATTGAATTCTGTGGTATTTAACATGTTATATTATTTAAATAATAGTATGATGCCACGCCATATAACTGGAAAATTTTGTCTTGTAGCCCCTCAGAGTCAGAAGAAGGTCCAGCACTAAGCACTAGGGGCGGTGAAAAAAATTGATAATCGATTAATCACGATTATTAAATGGCCGATTATGAATCGATTTTAAATTTCAAAAAAATCGATTATTACATTTTTCAAATTGTAATACAAAGCCGAGTCCTCCTGTTACTGGCTGTCATATATGATTTAACCACAAGGTGGAGCGCTATTAACTGTCTGTCATAACAAGACACATGTAACTGAGCCAGCGAGCAAGTGTGTCGGCGCTAACCGGGTGCTAACTGAGGTGAACGAGGTACGGGTGCGACGCCTGAAAAATGAAAACAGAAAACACAACATCCGACAACCAACTAATCCACCCAGCTCCACCTGGGTTTAAAGCAAGCGTGTGGGTACATTTTGGTTTTCATGGTAAGTCCTCACAAGATATCGACAGAGCCTATGTTGTCTGCAAGCTTTGCCACACTAAGCTAAAGTACTGCGGCAATACTAGCAACATGAGAGCTCACATGTCACGCTTCCATCCAGGGGAGGCAGCCAGGGCTGAGAACGAGCGTCCGAAGCCTGTCATCCCACCAAACCAGCGCACTCTCCACCAGGTGGCTAAGCTCGCACCTGGCAGAGCGAGCTAAGAAAATCACAAAGTGTATATCCTACTTCATCGTGAAGGATATGAGACCATACAGCATGGTGGAAAACACGGCCTTCCGCTATTTAGTCCACAATCTGGAGCCAAGATATGTTATTCCGTCCCGGAGCTTTTTCACCACTGATTTAGTACTTGATTACTCACAACACAGTGTGTTGTGTTCTGTTTTTTCTATTACAGCGTATAAGCTACAGAAAGTTTATTGTATTTCCTATTTCATTTTGCCATTTAAGTTGCCATGAAGGTCCAAGGTATTACATGCTGATCTGTGACCACAGAAAGTTCCAAAGCATCTGCATCTTTGTTATATGGAGAGTAAAATGAATAAATAAATAGAATTTGGACATTTATTCACAAGTGTGGATATTTTTTAACAGTGAAAGACTACATTTAAAACAAAGTAAAGCAAAAATTAATTTGGATATTACAATTACACTACAATACTGAAGGTGCAGTGAGGTGTTACTCAAAAGAGAAGTCAAATAATTCAGTAACTGACTGACGTTAAATTGAAGATCAATAATGGGCAATAATCGAAAATCGGTTGGTAATCGAATCGGGACTTCAAAAATCGTAATCGAATGGAATTGGGAAATTGGGCGATTTCACCACCCCTACTAAGCACCAGCCATGAGCCCACAATTCCAGAGTGGGCAGGTAGGATTGCTCACTGAGTGCACATTATTAGAATTAATATAATGAAAAGTATAGTGTAGTGGTGGGACGTGATTAAAAAATTTAATCGATTAAATACAGGCTTTGTAATTAATTAATCGCAATTAATTGCAGTTCTGTCAAATAGCAATATTTGACACAATAAGTGAAGTTTTTCAATTCAAATAAAACTGTGGTTGACAGTTGAATCAATGAATAGACATATACGTGTTCCATCCATCCATTATCTATACACCGCTTAATCCTCATTGGGGTCGCGGGGGGGTGCTGGAACCTATCCCAGCTGACTCGGGCGAAGGCAGGGGACACCCTAGACAGGTCGCCAGTCTGTCGCAGGGCTAAATATATAGACAAACAATCACTCTCACATTCACACCTACGGGCAATTTAGAATGATCAATTAACCTCAACATATTTTTGGACTGGGGCTGTACAGTGGCGTAGTGGTTAGCGCTTTCGCCTTGCAGCGAGAAGGTCCCTGGTTTGCGTCCCGACTTTCCCGGGATCTTTCTGCATGGAATTTGCATGTTCTCCCTGTTCATGCGTGGGTTTTCTCCGGGTACTCTGGCTTCCTCCCACAGTCCAAAAACATGCTAAGGTTAATTGATTATTCTAAATTGCCCATAGATGTGAATGTGAAAGTGGTTGTGTGTCTTTGTGTGTAGCCCTGCGACAGACTGGCGACCTGTCTAGGGTGTCCCCTGCCTTCGCCCGAGTCAGCTGGGATAGGCTCCAGCGCCCCCGCGACCCTAGTGAGGATTAAGCGGTGTATAAATAATGGATGGATGGATATTTTTGGACTGTGGGAGGAAGCCGGAGTACCCAGAGAAAACCCACGCATGCACAGGGAGAACATGCAAACTCCATGCAGAAAGATCCCGGGAAAGCCGGGACGCGAACCAGGGATCTTCTCATTGCAAGGCGAAAGTGCTAACCACTACTCTACTGTGCAGCCCCAGGTTATAATTAAATGATTTTAATAATAATAGGTTGTGATCTAAAGTGGGCCGGTCTGAGGCATGAAACTCCAGGGCTGAAAATGAGTCCCAGTCCGGCCCTGCCTGAGCATAAGGTCAATGATCCTCACTGATCCTGACTGGAATGCTGCAATGATTTTTTTCTCTGCTGGTTTACCTTTATTTCACCGTCAGTCACCATCCGTGCAGTGGATACTCAGCCAATGCACTGATGTTCAAGCTTCACTACAGTGAAGAAGAAGAAGGTATCAATGCAAAGCCACATTAGGCTGCTTCTGCCACCAGAGCGGTGGAGACAGACACACTGTCCTCGAGCGACATCAGAAAGCTTTCTACTCTTGAGTTTTTATGGACAGTGATATGTGACTTTACAGTATTCAGTAATGGCCAAATATCAGAGTGACAGCCCTTGTTTCCAGATGAGGTCAAGAACTTTTTGAAATACCTTTGTAGACACATTTGACTGTACGACAGCATAATTTTGTGAATTTTTGAACTCTGAGAACCAAAATTTTTATTATGGCAATAATTTGGTTTCAGGAATGAACACCTCGGTGGTTAGGTTACATGAGCTTTCTTAGTATTGACAAGACAATAGACACATTTTTAAAGTCATTCACAGATACAAATATTTAGTCTTACTCAACTGAAACGTGATCAAGGATTAAATATTCCTCCTTATCCTAGCTACTGGAATTGGAAAAGCTGAGAGGCTCACTGAGTGTTTCTTCGTTTGTGTGAGCACACAGTTGTATTATGAAACCAGTTCAGCACTGTGGACAGGTCCAGCCTTGTGTGATTGACCTGTCTCTCAGCTCCAGACATACAGGCCTGGGCTCACCTGGCACTCAGCTGTCAACTCCAGCCATACATGTCTGGCTGGCCTGCCTCTAAGCTCCAGACACCCAGGCCTGGGCTCACGTGGCTGTCTGTTACATTGTGTTCACCCACACTTGTGGGGGCGGCCAGCAGGCAGATGGGTCCCCCCGCATAAAGAGCCGGGTTCTGCTCAAGGTTTCTTCCCATTAAAAAGGAGTTTTTTTTCTTGCCACTGTCGCCTTAGAGCTTGCTCTGGGGGTTCAGGCATATGGGTTCTGTAAAGCGTCTTGAGACAATTTGACCTGTAATTGGCGTTATATAAATACAATTTAATTGAATTGAACTTGAATTCCCCAGAATGGGGAAAAAGGTATCTGGTAAACTGGTATCCCAATGAATTTTTCATGCCCTTGATATCCCAATTCATTTTTCAGGCCCCTGGAATCCCAGTGCATTTTTCAAGCCCCTGGTATCCCTGCAGCCCTTCGTATCCTTGGCTCACACTTAGCGAGAGTTTCTCCCTAAGTGAGAGCCAGCGATACCAGGGTCCTGAAGAGAGAATTTTCCCCAGAGATAGAACCAGAGGTCTGGAGACCTGAAGGGAGAATTTTCCCCAGACATAAAACCAGAGGTCCAGGGACCTGAAAGGAGAATTTCTCTAAAGTAAGAGCCAGGGACACCAGGGCCTGGAAGGGAGAGATTCTCCCTTTGCAGCCCTGGTATCGCTGGCTCTCACTGAGGGAGAAATTCTCTCTCCATAGTCCTGGCTCTCAGGGAGAAACTCTGGGTTCCTGGCTCTAACTTCGCAGAAAATTGTCCCTCTGTCTGAGCCCCTGGTACCCATTCGGTTGTGTTGGCTGGAGGGGGTCGCACCTGCGCCCTCGGCCAGACACAAAAGCTTGGATCGAGGGTTAACTTTCAATAGATCGCAGCAAGGGAGCTGCTCTGCTAAGTTTGACACCCTGATCCTGAATCAAGTCATCTGCAAGTGATTTATCACCAGGTTCTTCACAAGCATGCGATGCAAGGTCAGAGAGGGGCGACCATCGTCCGGCCATGCCCCAGCCCAGTCACAAGCAGCTCTCCACACCGGCCGAGGCCAGCTATCCGGGACCACCTGAAGATCTGGTGCTACAGTATCGTCATGTCTTGGCGGGATTCTGATATAGAGGCATTATAATCTTCACACCATTGGCTTCTCAGCCAAGCACACATACACCAAATGTCTGAACCTGTGGTTCCTCTTGCACTGAGCAGGATTACTATTACAGCAACGCATCATCAGTTGGGTAAGAGTAACCTGTGTCATGATGGTCTAAACCCAGCTCACATTCCCTATTAGTGGATGAACAATCCAATGCTTGGTGAATTCTGCTTCACAATGACAGTAAGAGCTAACATCGAAGGATCAAAAAGCGACGTCACTATGAACGCTTGGCCGTCACAAGCCAGCTATCCCTGTAGTAACTATTCTGACACCTCCTGCTTGACCCGCTAAGGTCTAGGGATCAACTGGCCGTTTTTGACCACTTTTGATTGGCCAATGGGTCAATTGGTGGATTTTGACCATTTTTGATTTTACCTTTATATTTCACCTTAAAAACAGTGTACCTTGCCTTGCTTGGTGTCTTTTTTTCAGCACAACCTCATCTGTGTGATTCTATAATTATTAGTTAATTTTGATATAATGTATGAACACGCTGGACCTAAAACTGCAAAATGCAAAAAAAAAACAACCCAAAAACCCCCCAAAAAAACAAAACTCAAAGTAGGAAAAAGTTAAATGTTTTACTGTGGAAACCATAAACATGTGTAATGAATTATTTTTATAACTTGGAATGCAAATAGAAATAGTAAATTTCAAAAACCAATGTACAAATTTAGAAAACAACACAGTAATATAGAACTATTTACATTAAAATACAGGATATTCGCAGACGTTTTAGTTCAACTATTTATAAGACCATCAGGTCTCACAATAATATCGTACATGAATAAGTTGTGTGATTCCAAAAAACAATTTCTGTCCAACACAACACAGAGTGGCACACCACAGGCCTTCCGGGGTTTGTCTCTCCTCATTTTGTCCACCAGGAGGCAGCGTGTGCACCTTAGTCTGCCTTTGGTGCTTTTTTGACCAGCATCTGTGCCAGTGGCAATGGGCACAAGAATGTGGTCAGCTCTCCTGCTCTGGGGAACACCTGCCTTGTCCACACCACAAAGCTGACACCAGCTCCACCATGAAGTCCTTGTGTTCCTTGGACTGCACCTGCCTGATGCTGCTCATCTCAAGGTGAAAGATGTAGGCATTTATGGATGCAATGTCCAGAAAGTGCAGCAACACAGTCTTGTACCTGTACACTGGCACTGTGTTACTGCACTTTTCTGTGGGCAGAGTAACACTGGATGAGCTGGTCTGACAGATCAACCCCATTCATGTTCTTGTTGTAGGCCATGATTAGTGTGGGACAGGAAATGTGTCTCACGGCCCAGTGTCCATCTCCAATCCTTCACCCTTCTCCGCACTGTCTCACTTGAAAATGCAGGATGGCTGGTGGAGCACACAGACACTTTCCTTTTGTCCATCCAGTTCACAAAAAGGAGTTGACCCTCTCTGATCCATCTCACAGAACCACTTCCACATTTTTTGGTGAGAGCATTTTCCCTCCCTCTGGGGGCATCTCTTTCTGCTCTCCCTGTAGGTGCAGCATGCTCCAAATTTCATGCTGGCCAGGTCCATGAACAGTTTGGGACTGGTTTAAAAATTGCCCCTGTAAATATGGTACCCAGTGCCAAGAGAGGATGACTGAAAAAGGTTCATGACTACATCATAGGACAGGCCATGCTCACTTATAGTTGGAGTCTTACCAGTGTAAATGCTGAATCTGATGGTGTAGCCATTGCTTGATTCAGCCAATACAAAAAGCTTCATCCCCCATTTAGTTGGCTTGTCCTTTATGTATTGTGTCATGCCAGTTTTTGCCTTGGTCGCCACCATCCTCTCATCCACTGCCAGCTTCCTCCTCGGGTGGTAATATGCCTAGCAGGCACAGAGGATCTCATCATAAAGAGGCCTGACTCCGAACAGTTTGTCATGGCCTGGTGTTCTCTTCCTCCATTCATTTTGTACATCCTCTTCAGGATCACTGAGGTGGATGTTCCAAAGTATGGACCCGAACCTGTCTCTGGTCATCACTTTGGCAGGAATGGGCACAGACAAAATGTGATCCTGTCTCCAGTATCCTGGAAACTTAGTTGTGACACTAGAGACATGTAAAAGAGGAGACCAAAAAACTTGCACAGCTCTTCCATGCCTATGTCAATCCATTGGTATTTCTTCTCCAATTCTTTGTTTTTTGCAGCATTTTTGTTGGTGTTGTTGCAGATTGCCCTGACTGTGTCAGTGGCAAAATCAACAGAAAAAGGTCTTTTGGACTATGGGGCGAAAGTGTCTCTACCTGGATTCCAAGTGTTCTCCGTGGCTGGAATCTGCTTACATCTGGGGCAGAGTCAGCATCCACCTCTGTATTCCAGGGCTCAGAGCTGAGGCAGGGCTGTGCTGCCCGAGCCAGCCGAGATCTGGACCAGGTGGAGGTGGCATGCGGTTCGCTTCTTCTTTCTGTTTGTTTTTCTTGCCAGCACTTTTGGCCAGCAAGCAGTCTCCACAGAATCACCCATTTTTACTGTTTCCTCTTGCAACAAATGCACCCCAAATGTGAAAATATTCAGGAAAAAGGCGTTTATTATTTATCATAACTGGTTTTACTTAGCCTATCAATGCATTTAAAAAAACTGGTAAATAGTTTCAAACCTGCAATTTTAAACACAAGTTGAAACAGAGACTCAGCGAGGCTGCATCTTGCTGCCACATGATCTTAAATCCGTCATGTGATTTTGACATGCCGCCACGCCAGTCGATTCACGAGGGTTAAAACCCTGAGGCATTGTGATGTTTTAAGAGGAGCCTTCTTGATCCTGCCCATCAATTTCTAGAGGATTAGGATCAGATCTGGAACCTTAATGCTCTGCCCCAGGCCCACCTCCACCCCCAAGTATCTTACTGTTTCCATCGGGTCAATCATGTGGATGCATGTGCCACTGATTTCCCAGGGTTGGCAGTCGTTCACCGTTCCATTGTTGAGGTAGAACTTGTGGCACTTCTTGTGCTGAACCCTAAGCCCCGTCAGCAGGAGTGGACTGGGTGGGGCAAAAAAATTGGATCGAATTTTCTGTTATGATCCCTGCTCCAGCCCCTACCCTTCTTCCTCCTTCTTCCTCTTTTTTCTTTCTCATATGTTCCTCGTCTGTTTGTGTTTTGACCTGTCTGTCTCTTTGCCTCCCTCTGTCTGCCATCTCTGCCTCCTGTCTCTCTCTCCCTGTTCACTCGCCTTCTTGCTCTCCCTGTTTCACCTGTCTGCACTCTGCTCCCAGCTGATTACTGCAATGAGTGTCAGCTGCAGTAATCAGCTCACTCTACTCACCTGCTCACTACTTCACCTCCAGCTATTTAAACTCAGTTCATTCAGTCACTCATGGAGATTGTCACCTCCCAGCTTCCTTCCAGGTTCTGTTGCCCTCTTGGATTCTGTTTCTCCCCACCAAGCTTGCTACCTCCTGTCTACTTCAGCCCCATGGACTCCGCTGTTCTCCCCCTGGATTTCCCCCAATTCTTGTTTTTGCTTCCTGTCTGCCTCAGTCATATTCGGACTCTGTTTTTCCCCAAGCCTGCCTCCCCAATTTTGTGAGTACCCCTTCTGGTTAGTTTAGTTGGTTCTGTGTCAGTTTTGTAGGTTTCCTCCCTTTAGTTTATTGTGAACTTTTGTAGAGAGTTGGTTGTAGCTTTCCCCCCCTCAATCCAGTTTCCCCTTTTGTGTTGTAACTTTTGTTTTATTTAATAAAGGCCCTTCCTTATCTTCCTCCTGTCTCCCTATTTCTGTATCTGTGCCTGGGTTCTCTGATCCCTCCATAACATTTTCAGAACAAAAATTTGAAAACAACTTTAGAGACCTATACAAACTTGTTGACAAGTTGGAAAAAAATGCAATCCAGTGGGACAGGGGTATTCAATTAAAATTCAAAGAGGTCCCGTCAGAAAATTTATTAAAGTTAAGGTCCAGAACATCATAATGTCTAACTTGAATTAGTGTGATATATGTTGATGTAACCTAGTAGTTTTATTAGCATCTGCATGTAATCAATAACTGACCATCAAATCAAATAAATTCAGTATAGTTCAAAAACATTTTGACAACATTTATTAATAAGTAACTTTTGATATAACTATACATCTTAAAATAAAGTGCAGAACTTGAAAAAATAATGACTGAACAACCTGAACCAAATTATACACATCTTTAAAAATACCTAAACAATTGCAGACTTTAACATTTTTTTCCTGTTTATATCACTCCCTATATATCCCCTGCTGCTTAATGGGAGAACTGAGCTGCAGCTTGTCCTGCCAGTATTTTGAATCGTGGCCTGAATGGTGTCAGGCCCGTTCTCAAACACATTTGGAGCTCATTGGTGAGTCTGAAATGATATTTAGTTTTGATTATGTTCATAGCTGACAAAGCTGCCTTGCAGCTGTATGTTGAGCCAAACATGGTCAACCCGTGCAGGGCTATTTTCTTCTTGGTGTTGCATTATTTATTTATCTTTTTTGTCTGTCCTCCTCTTGTCTGTCCCTTGCCTTTCAACTGTTTTCTGAAAGCAGAACTACAATGTTTAGTGCCTGCAATACAGAGACTGCATTGGCTGTGTAGCGCCATGTGGGATGGCTGAACTCGTACGTAATTAGTCTGTATGTTTCCTGAGCTGATAACCAATGTCGTAAACTCTGGAAAAGCTGCGCTGGTAAAATAGAAGTGACCCGTCAAATTTAAAACCCATTACAATATACTGATTACAGGTCTGGAGGAACCTGTTGACCAGCCCCTACTAGCCACTGGCACACTAGGACAGTGCCCAGTATACCAGATGGCCAGTCCAGGGGTGGACTGGCCATCAGTTGGCAAAAGGACTCCCAAGATCCGCTTCCTGTCTTCTTCAGTGCCTGGATCAGGGGGTCCATGGCAAGAGGAGGAATGAGACGTCACACCTAGGGCATGGCAGAGGTGTGAACTGAAGACATGGCAACAAAAAAAACTGTGTCCTGATTGGTTGATAGATCTGTTGCTATTGGTCAGCCCCAGTAAGATCCGTTTTTACTCAATCTGTTGGAATGGATCTGAGTTTCCTTTTTAGAGGACTCATCAGATTCATAATCTTAGTCCTCTATGTCATCAGAGGAGTCTTCATGTAGGACAGCTGACACACTGGCAATTCCAGCTTGACCCTGAGGCGAAACGTCTGGGTCATTACTGGCAGCATCATCAGAACTTTCAGACTCTGAAACAGAATGAATTAACCCCTCATTAACCTCATTAACCCCTATTCCTCATCTGGGTCTTCCAGCAGCATCAGTAGTGCGATCTCAGCTGAAGATGTGGGAACCAGCCATTCTCTGGATAAAGAGAGTCAACAACAGAATGTTTTTTTTCAGATGTACATCAATATACATACACATACACCACCATTCAGCAGTCTGGACACACTTTCTCATTCATTTGAACTTTTGACTAAGTAAAAGTGAAAGTTTGGACACACCTTTTCATTTTGAACGAGAAAGTGTGTCCAAACTTTTGACTGGTAGCGTACATACAGTTTTACTTTGGTGACTTGGCTAAGACAGCTTAGCTAACTACTTGGCTAAATGACTAAGAAACTCAGCAAAATGCTCAAAGTAATCTAAACCTAATTAAATATTATGAACAGTTATCTTTCACAAATGTCATCAAACATTTGCTTAGGTAGCGGTTGTGAAACAAGACTTACATGTATCAGGTATGCACAGGGAGCTGTGTTAAGCAGTGAAATGTCTGGCAGGTGAATAGTTGTCCGAGGTAAGTACATTCCTACTTGAAAGAACCAGTTCCCACTAATTGTTGTATTGAATGCACCTGGGTTGTTTCTGATGCAGGTGTCTAAACTTGATGTGGAAATACAAAAGCTGTGCTTGTTCATAAAGTATGAAAGGAAAAATAAAAATGATGATTTGTGCTAAACAATAAAAAGGTATTTACTGAATACTTGGAATAGTAAATAACAAAATATATTTATTTCAAAGATATATGATAGAAACATTCAGCCAGCATGAAATAACATGGGAAATGAATATGGGTCATTTTTTACCCATGTTTTGCATCAAAGGGATAACTTGGGAAATGAATATGGGTCACTTTTGATCCTTATTATGTATCAAAGAGTAAACACATTTTTCTTTCAAATTGCAGAATACCTAAACCCTATAAACAAATGAAATTTGCACAGACAAACAACAAAGAGTGTATCACTGCATGTTCACTCGATGAAGGGATAATCTGTTTAAAGTGAGTCAGTTCAGGTCATCCATACAAAAAGAGTTATTCTTTCAGGCCATTTGTTTGCAAGTGAGACACTAGTGTGTCACAGGGAGTCAGAAACCCGGTGCAGTAAGAGAAAATGCAGCAGACCAAGAATACAAAATAAAAGCCTTTACACAAAAAGTACAAATAAACAATGAATCAAGTTAAGGGCATATGGAAGCAGAACTGATATAGGTTAAGGAAAACTCTACACTACAAGGAAATATGAGGCTGACAACTGGCGAGGAGTTGGGAATTACACAGGAAGGATTGGACTATGGAAGCTGACAAGGAAGGACAAGGAACTTGAGTTTGTGGAATTACAGAGAAACAGTACAGATTTAATTCTACGAGAGCAGTAATTATCTACAGCAGAGAGCCAACACCAGGCTAGGAAATTTTAAGACAAGAATGGGTTACAGAATAAATTTACTCAGCCTCTGACACTGTCTGAATACTGACAAATAAGTCAGGTTCAATGAACAAGAACATGCTTATGAATAAAGCATGGGAGAGTGGTCGAGGGACTGCAGCCAGAGGAGATATACTGTGTGGCAGGAATGGCTACTAGCAGGTGAAGGGGCAGGTGTGGATCCAAGGAGGTAATCAGAGGTGAATCGGGTTCAGAGAGCTATGGAGCGAGATATCGCTTCAGTAGGAGGCAGGAGGTGCAGGCAGGGAGTGACACAGAGAACTAGGTAGAGGAAAATCAGGAGTTGACTAATTAGCTTGTCCAACAGTCCAATGTAGAGGCGGAGCTTTTCCCAGCTTGGCCAGGCAGCCTGCCGCATAGTGGCCGACCTCTCCGCAGTAGAGGCAGGCATTTTTCCTGTGGCGCTCTGTCTTCTCCTCTTCGGAGAGGCGGGCCTGACCAAGCTGCATCGGCTCCTCCTCCGGCGGGGCTGGTGTGCGAGTGGGTGGTAGAGGATGAAGAAGAGGCGGAGGGCGGGGAAATGGGCTGGGTCCTGGACTGGGGGTGCGCGGGCAGGGGCGTGGCTGGGCCAGGGGGCGTGACTGGGAGGACTGGAAGACTCAGAGACCCTTCTCCCGGTGACGCTCCCTGATACGGTTATCCAGGCGGATCACTAAATCAATAAGCACCTCCAGGCTCGGGGATTCATCCCTTGTCGCCAACTTGTCCTTGATGACCTCGTTGAGCCCCCTCTAGAATGCCTCCTGCAGGGCAGCATCATTCCAGCCGCTCTCCACCGCGACTGTTCGGAAGTCAACTGCATTTTCTGCCGTGCTTCGGGTTCCTTGGCGCAGGGAGTTCAACCGCTTCCCAGCGCCTGGTCTGCCGACAGGATGGTCGAAGACATTTTTCATCTCCTGGATAAAGGCTGGGTAGGAGTAGCATACCGGGTCTTGCGTGGCCCAGACCGCCGATCCCCAGTCGCACGCCACCCCTGTGAGGAGACTCAAAATATAAGCTATGCAGGACCTATCCGTGCTGTAGGTAAGTGGCTGCAACTCAAAAACTAACAATATTTGCATTAAAAATGCCCGATAAGTTCCCTGGTCCCCCCATAATGCTCAGGCGTCGGGATGTAGGGCTCTCAGGCAACAGTGAGTGCAGGATTAGTTTCAACGGGACTAGGAGCAGGAACCGGCTAGGGAGGAGCTACTGGAGCGTGTGCTGGTTAATCATGGTGGTTATTTAATTTAGCTGATCAGAAAAGGTGTTCATTTGGCCAGCCATGTTTTGGTTTGACGTGATCAGGTCTTTTAATGCCTGGCTATGCTGCCCGAGGAGCATTCCCTGGTTGGTTACAGCCTGGAGCAGATTCGGGGGGGACGTGGGACGGTCGGGGCCCCGCTGTGTGCTCTCCGGGTTCATCTTGGCCAGATCGTACTGTCAAGACGCGGGGGGGTGAACCCGTGCAGAGAGCACACAGAGGAGGCGAGACTGGAACGAGAGTTGGATTTATTAACCAGGAATGCAGACAAGATCGAGTGAGGGGAAGAACCAAGGAGTGCTAAGGAACTAATGTAACTAATGGGGAGTGACGGGGAGGGAGCGACGGTACTGGGAATCGGCGGTCCGGTAGGCGTCCTCTGTGGTGGGTGCTGGTTGGCGGTGGAGAGCGGGCAGGAGAGTCTTGTTCCGGGGGCGCGGCAGGCAGAATGTTCCGGGAACAGGGGAGCGCAGCAGGCGAGATGTTTCCAGGGCCAGGGCTCAGCGGACGGGGCCTTCTAGGGACGGGTCGGGAATCCAGGAGCAGGAGGGGGGAAACGAGTCCAGGGGAGGGGAGGGGAGGGTCAGGAGGAGAATCCAGAGACAGCAAGGGGCTGGGGAAACCGGGCAGCTGGGTCAGCGATCTAGACAGAAATAACAGGGTTAGTAGGTCAACTTTCTCAGAAGCAGACATGCAAGAGAGGCTAGAGGAAACTAACTGTGTGAGCAGCGTTTACGATCTGGCAGGGAGTGGAGAGTGGGACCGGCTTTTGTTGCAGAGATGTTAGTCAGGTGCGCCACACCACAGCTGCCCGGAGTTCTGTGGATGATAATGATTAGGAATGGGTGGCAGCTGTGAAGAACACCTCCACCCGGCAACAGAGGGAGAAGGAGAGGGAGAGGCAGAGAGAGAGACAGAAAAAAGGAGGTCAGGTGTGGGCTGAGGCGGGGGCCCTGACAACCCCAGTCTGGATTTGATTTTAACCTGTAGAATGTTAATGTGAGGAATGAAAGAGAGTGAAGAGTCCAGCCAGAGGCCTAGATATTTGTAGGAATTAACGAACTCCAGATCTGAGCTATCTGCACAGGTGATCTTTTTTTTTTTTTTTTTTTTTTTAATAAAAATTATTTTTTTGGCCTTTTTTCAGCTTTATTTTTTTGGGGGGGCTGAAGACACTGTTTGTACGGATGAATAGCATACATTTTGTTTTCTTAGAATTGAGGTGTAAGTGAAGGTCCTGAAAAGACTCCTCAGTTGAAGTAAGGCTGAGTTGAAGGGTAGATGCAGCAGAGTGAAGTGATAGGCCAGTGGAGTAAATAAGAGTAGAGGTGTATCCAGGAGGCACCAATAGCTTTGACCACATCATTTATGTAGATGGAAACCAAAGTTGGGCCCAGGATGGAGCCTTGAGGTACACCCATAGCGATGATCAGAGGTCCTGATATAAAGTTCTCTGACTTTACTTGCTGTATACGATTATTAAGGTAGCTGGCAAACCAGTTAATACAGCTTGAGGACAGGCCAATGCGAGAGAGCCTTTGCAGAAGGAATCTTATATGGTAAAAGAATCTTATATGGTAAAGGAGGATAGTTTACAGTTGAGCCACTCCCCGTCACAGGTGTCCTCAATCAGCTGATTATCCAATGAGCAGGTGATACACACACCTCTCTCACACCCGCATGAAGGGAAATGAAAAGGAGGGAGAGGGAGAGGAAATGCTGCCACTCTGCAGAGCTGGTGGTGGAGGGCATGACACTAGCGTCAGGAACACATTTCCTCAAAATGGTATGAAATGATGTTAAACGTGCTTTCTTTACAGATGGTATTGTTAAAATTCTGTATATACTGCTTATCGATCTGGTACATTTTGATTGCTTTTGTTTGTTTTGTTGTTTAATAGAAAAAACACAACAAATTAAGAAAGGAGTAAAGATAGCTTTATTTTCTCATACGTACTGTACAAAGATTCAAATTTATACAGGCGCTTATGTTGTATTGATGGAAATTATTAGAGGACTGTGGACAGTGTCACAGGTTTTACTCACAAGATACAGCATTGTGTCACGTGTTTCATAAAACTGCATTACATTAGAATTCAAAGCTGCACCTTGTACAGATATTAGGTAAATGTCAGCACAGTGTGTTCATGAAACCTCTTTCAGTTATTAATTTTGAGTGTAAAATTAATACATGACTTCGACCATATTTTTACTGCGATTTTAATAGTTTTAGTAAACAAAACAGTTACAGTACTTCTTCTACTTGTCATGCAGTGTTGCCAGATCTCCCAAAAGAAACATGCAACCAGTTCTACGGAAACATGCTCAAAAAAAGACCAACAGCTAAACTGTTGTGTAAATGAGAGGCCTCTTGATAAGAGTATAAATATCTACATTTATTTTTGTTTGCAGTAAATTGACAGTAAACACAGTCAACATAACATTGTACAGTGTATTTTGACTTCCTTGCCAGTTGAGGTAGATCCAATTAATTCGCCAAGATGATTCACAGCACTGATTGATGTGTGACAGGCTTTGTCAGTGGCTATCTGTAGCTCATTCATTTGTCTTGTCTTGTTTTGTTTTGTAGTGGTGAAACCACTGTCCAAAAGCCTCATGGACAAGGAAGGTGAAGAGTTTTTTTTTGCTTATTTGTTTTTTTGTGCTTATATATATATATATATATATATATATATATATAATATATATGTGTGTGTGTGTGTGTATGTATGTATCTATGTATGTATATATATATATATATATATATATATATATATATATATATATATATATATATACACAGAGAGAGCGAGAGAGACAGAAAGAGATATTGATATATATTGATATATATTGATTGGCTAGGTCTTTGAAAAGGACCAACTAATGTGTTTTGCTTTTTGTGGAGAACTGGGAGAGAGTCAGGAGAGATTCATACAGGCAGCAAAGCAAGCCCAAAAACCTGCAACCGATGAGATCTGCAAGTGATTTCATGCCCTCCACCTCCAGCTCTGCTTAGTGGCAGCCTTCCCTTTTCCCTCATGTAGGCATGAGTAAGTCGGTGGATTACGTGCAGGTGCAACCCATTGGATGATTACCTGAGTGAGCATATCTGTGGTGGGAGGCGGTCTCCTTGCAAATTATCAATCCTGCTCCATAAAACTCTGGCTCAGACCACTGCACAATGCCGGATCACTGAACAATGTTAGTCAATGCAGGCCTTTGTTCTGCTCTTGCTCGGTTTTAGTTTTGTTGTGCTAACCAGTGTTTCTTCTTGACTTAGTTCCATGACCCTCCCTGCCTGTTCCGTCAGCCTTCTGCTGCAAAGTCAGCTCCTGAATGGTCATATCCAACCTGATCCTGTCTGGATTAGTCTCATGGATTCTCCACTTGGCTCCTGCACTTTCCGAGATGCCATTCCTGCAATGGCACGTCATCTCCACATGCATTCCCTCACTCTCTTCCCACCTGGTTGCCAGCTAAGTTAAGCCCCAATCTCTCTCTCTCGGGTTGTTGAATTACCATTGTGCTTGTGTATACTGTCGAATGTTTAGTTACTGCTCCATTTTGTTTTGCTGTGTTTGGTGTGCTGTTAGTGTTAATTATGTTATGCGCTGTATGCACATTCTTAGTCCTGTCCTGCCTCTGACTTTCCTTGCTTAGTTACATCAAGTTGTGGTTAGCTCAGCTGTGTAAGTATATTCTGCTTTCGTAACCCTGAATTTGTTTAGTGTGGTAATTTGTATTATTGTATTCTGTCCTGCCCTACAGACCGGGGTGGTGGTCCCCATTTTCAAAGAGGGGGACCGGAGAGTGTGTTCCAGCTACAGGGGTATCACACTTCTCAGCCTCCCTGGGAAATTTTACTCTCGGGTGCTGGAAGGGAGGCTCCGACCGATTGTCAACCCTCGGATTCAGGAGGAGCAATGTAGCAATTCCGTCCTGGTCGTGGAACGGTGGATCAGCTCTTTACTCTTGTGGAGCTGCTGAGGGGGTCATGGGAGTTTGACCTGCCAGTGCACATGTGTTTTGTGGATCTGGAGAAGGCCTATGACCGTGTCCCCTGAGGGGCTCTGTGGGAGGCACTGCGGGAGTATGGAGCACCAGGATCGCTGATACAAGCCATTTGGCCCCTGTACAACCAAAGTGAGAGCTGTGTCTGCATACTTGGCACAAAGCCAAACACGTTTCCAGTGGGTGTTGGACTCCGATCTTGTTCGTGGTGTTCATGGACAGGATCTCAAGGCACAGTCGGGGTGAGGAGGGTGTCTTGTTTGGGGACCTCAGCATCGCATCTCTGCTTTTTGCAGATGATGTGGTTCTGTTGGCTTCCTCACATCATGACCTTCAGCACGCACTGGAGTGGTTTACAGCCAAGTGAGGCGGTGGGGATGCAAATCAGCACCTCCAAGTCCGAGGCCATGGTTCTCTGCCAAGAACCGGTGGATTGCTCCCTCTGGGTTGGGGGGAGTTGCTTCCCCAAGCGAAGGAGTTCAAGTATCTTGGGATCTTGTTCACGAGTGATGGGAAAATGGAACGTGAGATGGACAGGCGGATTGGTGCGGCGTCAGCTGTAATGCGGGCATTGTATCGAACTGTCGTGGTGAAGAGGGAGCTGAGCCGTAAGGCGAAGCTCTCAATTTACCTGTCCATCTACGTCTGTGATTGACTAACATTGTCTAGTCTGCTCTCAGCTCTCGTAGGAGGCGGTCGCACTTTTCCTCGCTCTGCAGCTATCTCTGTTCCTCCCTACCCTCATGTTTCCCTGCTTGCTGCATTTCTTCGTCTCGTCTCGTCTGTCTGACTGGAGCGATTGCTTGGCACTGGACCTTCGAAACACCGATCATGGAATTGATTAACTGGTCTCTCAACGCAATTGACAAGATTGTCGCCACAAAGAGCACAGGCCTGGGGGAACCTACCTGCCCGGATGGGAGTTTCGCCTCTGGTTACGTGATCAACGCCTGGGGGAAGTGGAAGGGGGTCCTGTGCCTGGCACCTCTATCCGTGGAGGATGTGGAAGATGTTTATATATTCGGATTTATGATGACAGGCCTGCTGATAATTGGCTTGTTCACTGGCCTGAGCTTCTGGAAAATTATGAGGACCGCAGACAGAAACGACGTCCAAACTCTGCTGGTCTATGCAAACGATCGGATCATGGCTGCCGATGCTCGGTATGACGAACTCAATCGTAAGATGAACAATTTGCTTGGTGTGACTGTTGATTTGAGTCGCAGATTGGAAGCCATCAGGGTGAGAATCGCCACAGCTGAGGTCTAAAATTGTTGAGGGCAGTAGGGGAAAGGTGAAATTACTCCTCTCCCGCCCAAACAGAAGGAAACTGATTACATTCTGGCGCCCCTGGAACAATAACAAACTCCTCTGGAAGTTTCATGGCCAAGAGATAGCTCTCCTACCCCCCCCCCCCCCCCCCCCCCACTTTCCCAAGGACACCTGTTGTCTTTTGGACTGGGCCAACCGAGGACGTCTCCATAGCAACCTGCTGTGTTATCGCGCTCCCACCATCGCGAACTGAGACACCGGAGGTCTGGGATGGAAGAAGATGGGCTACACGCATACACACATTCGGACTCATGAGGACTGAGCTAAACATTCGCACACACATTCCCATACCCCCACCCCTCCCGCCTCCACAAGCTTTCCTCACTATGCAGGGGTCAGGTCCGTGTGTGGTGATTCGCTGCTGCACATCATCTGACTAACTGTGCGGTGCTCCCCCCTCCACCTCCCCACATCCTTACCCCCAACTATCCTTGTGTTATTGTCATGCTTTGCCTGTTTGCGGGTTTGTTGTTTTTAGGTTCCTTCTCAAATTGAATTTCCCAACATTGGAGGTTTCATTTGGTATAATGAGCCTTTTTTTTTTCATGTACCCTGTGCTATCCCTACCCAGATCCCAAAGTGTCCTTTTTCTTTTTTTCCTCATGAAAGGTGCGCGCAGCACTGCGCAGCAGCCGGAGCTGTCATTGGCAGGGCAGCTCAAATGAAATTTCGTTGTATATGAAAGTGTGCAATGACCAGTAAAGATTGATTGATTGACGTCCCAACCCTCACCTATGGCCATGAGCTCTGGGTAGTGACCGAAAGAACAAGATCGTGAATACAAGTGGCCAAAATGAGCTTCCTCCGCAGGGTGGCTGGGATCAGCCTTAGAGATAGGGTGAGAAGCTCAGACAACTGGAGGGAGCTCGGAGTAGAGCCGCTGCTCCTTCGCGTCAAAAGGAGCCAGTTGAGGTGGTTTGGCCATCTGATTCGGATGCCTCGGGGAGACTTCCTCTGGAGGTTTTCCAAACATGTCCGCTTGGGAGGAGACCCCGGGGCAGACCCAGAACTCGCTGGAGGGATTATATATCTTGTCTGGCCTGGGAACGCCTCGGGAACCCCCAGGAAGAGCTGGAAAGCATTGCTGGGGGGAGGGATGTCTGGAATGACCTGCTTCGCCTGCTGCCTCCGCGACCTGGCCCTGGATAAGCGGAAGACGATGGATGGATGGATGGATGGATGTCCTGCCCTAGTTTCTGTCTTACTTTGGTTAGTGTAATTCCCCTCCTGTCCTATTGCCTCCTCAGGCGAACTCAGCCTCGTGTGCTCTTAAGTCAGTTCCTTTCCCCTTTGACCTACTTGTAAATTATTGTAAATATTAGTGTGCAAATTGATTGTTGTTTGAAATCTCTGTCTGCTCTGTCACAATCAACCCCTAGCTGGAGTCTATGTGATACTAACACCAACATTCAGTGAGAGAAAAACTGAAAATAATGTAAGACAGAGTTTGTCTGCAGCCTCCAAATCACTAAATCCTGTTGCTCTGTGTTCTGAAAGAGAAACTGAAATTCTGAATGGCAGTTCTCTGAGTTTCATTCTGAATTTGTGAAAACAGTCATATTTAAAGAAATGGCTGAGAATACTTGCTTACTTACATACTCATTAGCCCATGTTTGTATAGTTCAGTTAACTTTGTTCAGGCTGCCAGCAAATATAACAAACCTGGTTAGTGAGAGATAGGATAACCCTTTATTAATCCCACAGTGGGGAAATTTGTAATGTTACAGCAGCAGAGTTAGTGCAGTGGAAGAACTCAACTCACCCTACAACTTTCTTGATCTGTTACCGCAGTAAACATTTTCCTAATGAGTTCATCATCTTAACCATGACTTTCAGGACTTTTTGTCAGGGTACTGTTTATAGTTTATTCCTGCTTTAGTGTGTTTTGTCTTGTTTTTTGAATATCTCCTTGAGCGTTATTAGTTTGACTTGTGTCTTGTTCCCCAATTAGTTCTGTGTATATATTGTTGTTTCTACCTCTTTCTTTGCAAATTTTGCTGCTGCTTCATGTTATTTCACACTGCACTGAACAACTTCTGGCCTGGGAACTGAGTGTCAGTCAACTACTAGCCAATGGGGATGCACCCTGAATAAAGTCTGCCCCTGTGAGATGTTTGTATTATAACAAAAAAAAAAAGCTGACAGCATGACTGCAAAGCTGTGATGACAGTGTGAGAGAGAAATACAGGAAAACAAACAAAAGAAAACATTATCAAAATTATCAGACCAATATTAATATTTGGTCTTATTTAATATTTAGACTAAAAATACTTACTTTTGAGATGACATTTTGAGATGACATTTCCGTGACTATTTGTGTTTTTTTCCCAACTACTGTCTACCACTGTGGAGGTATGCTGCCCTGTAATTACTATTTTCTTACTGACTTTACTATTTAGTCTTCTCAAAATTCATGGTAGTGTCAGTCAGTTAATTTAGCACCTATTCAAAACATCACCTCAGGGCACTTGAATTACAGAATTGCAATAAAACCTAATAATTCTGTCTGAGCATTTGGCAGCTGTGACATCAGTCATAAACGTGAGCTATGCCTATCATTTATCCATGAGCCTGCAGTGAAAACAGATTCCTGTGATAAATACACATGCACTTTCAGTGTGGTCCAGTCTGTTCTCAGCAGTGTATCTTATTGTTGAAAGAGAATCGCTGAAGCTGGGACCTCCCTGACAGATGATGGAGGTCAAGGGCTGAGGGTTCCCATGTGAAAGCAGCTCAGTGATCCTCCTATTAATTAGATGATGCTCTTTTAGTGATCTAACAGAGAGTCAGTGTCTCAGGCGCTAGCAGCAGCCCTGGCAGATGCCAGGGTCATTACTGTCTGGACTTGTGCCTTTCTACATGTGAACTACACTCTCAAAGGCTGTTGGCAGACGTCGTTTACACCACACACAGCCAAAAAGAAAAAGAACAGGAAACAGGGAAAATATCATAGAACATTTTTGAAAAGGAAAAAAAGACATCTTTTTTTCTGTTCTGATTTATCTGTTGTTATTTTGCCTTTCCTAAAGTTCAAAGGAAAAGTTATTGATGGTAGGAACTAGGGGTGGTGAAAAAAAATCGATAATTGATTAATCACGATTATTAAATGGCTGATTATGAATCGATTTTAAATTTCCAAAAAATCGATTATTACATTTTTCAAATTGTAATACAAAGGCGAGTCCTCCTGTTACTGGCTGTCATATATGATTTAACCACAAGGTGGAACGCTATTAACTGTCTGTCATAACAAGACACATGTAACTGAGCCAGCGAGCAAGTGTGTCGGCGCTAACCGGGTGCTAACTGAGGTGAGTGAGGTACGGGTGCGACGCTTGAAAAATGAAAACAGAAAACACAACATCCGACAACCAACTAATCCACCCGGCTCCATCTGGGTTTAAAGCAAGCATGTGGGTACATTTTGGTTTTCATGGTAAGTCCTCACAAGATATCGACAGAGCCTATGTTGTCTGCAAGCTTTGCCACACTAAGCTAAAGTACTGCGGCAATATGAGAGCTCACATGTCACGCTTCCATCCAGGGGAGGCAGCCAGGGCTGAGAACGAGCGTCCGAAGCCTGTCATCCCACCAAACCAGCGCACTCTCCACCAGGTGGCGAAGCTCGCACCTGGCTCGGAGTGAGCTAAGAAAATCACAAAGTGTATATCCTACTTCATCGCGAAGGGTATGAGACCATACAGCGTGGTGGAAAACACGGCCTTCCGCTACTTAGTCCAAAATCTGGAGCCAAGATATGTTATTCCGTCCCGGAGCTTTTTCACCACTGATTCAGTACTTGAGTACTCACAACACAGTGTGTTGTGTTCTGTTTTTTCTATTACAGTGTATAAGCTACAGAAAGTTTATTGTATTTCCTATTTCATTTTGCCATTTAAGTTGCCATGAAGGTCCAAGGTATTGCACGCTGATCTGTGACCACAGAAAGTTCCAAAGCATCTGCATCTTTGTTATATGGAGAGTAAAATGAATAAATAAATAGAATTTGGACATTTATTCACAAGTGTGGATATTTTTTAACAGTGAAAGACTACATTCAAAACAAAGTAAAGCAAAAATTAATTTGGATATTACAATTACACTACAATACTGAAGGTGCTGTGAGGTGTTACTCAAAAGAGAAGTCAAATAATTCAGCAACTGACTGACGTTAAATTGAAGATCAATAATGGGCAATAATCAAAAATCGAATCGATAATCGGCAATCATCGAAAATCGGTTGGTAATCGAATCGGGACTTCAATAATCGGAATCGGAATCGAATCGAATTGGGAAATTGGGCCAATTCACCACCCCCAGTAGGAACCTATTGATCAAAAGCCACCAGGAATGTGTAGCATGGACAATAAAGCCAGTCGTGCAAGATGAGAGGCACAGGTGACTACAAACTAGCCCTCTTCAGGAGATCTGCACAGAATGTTATGACAGGTGTAGAGGCTCAGGTACGGGAAATGAACAAGCAGACAGTGAAATGAGTGACCAAGGGAGAAGGGGCTCCAATATCAAGGTAGTTGTATATAAGCGAAGGAGAGAGGATGCTTCAAGTTTGTTCAGTGAACCAAACTTTGCATAATTGTGTGCTTTTCTGGCAGTTTGCATCATAAGCATTATGCATCTTACGAACATTATATCAAACAATTTTCTTATAGCTATTAATAAAGTGTCTATTGCCAGTACATTTTGTTATCTTCATATTGCCAAGGCCGTGGTTAACGTCGTTAACCTTGGCTTCACTGATATGCTGTTACCAGTGAAACAATTCCACCAAGGGTTCAGGCAAAAAATGTAAATTGGCAAAATGGACAAATACAAAGAAATAAACAACAACAACAAAAAACAGGAATACACTAGGAATGGCTGGATAGCTAACACACAAAGTAAGATGGACAACCTGGTCACTGAATGAAGAATAGCAGGCAGTTTTAAATACCAGGAAGACTGATTTGGTAATTAGTGATAGTTGATGCACAAAAGACTAACTGCAATCCATGAGAATGAATGATTTCAGACAACAATCAATTACTTTAATGGAAACCTCAAACCATGACAGGTATTCATACAGCTCATTCTACAATTTATCATACAAATTGCAGTTAGGTTAGGTTACTGTGAAAGAGTTGAAGTTCAGGTTAACATTTATATTATTGCATAATGTATGTAAATTTCATAAAAAATTATGTGTACAAAGTGTGCATGCAAGTATTACATTTAATGTTACCGTGTAAAATGGAAGCAAAAGGCCTAAGCTTTCAGCTTAACATTAACCTTCATCAAATTTAAACATTTCACAATTAACAGTTGCAAAAAGTTAACGCAATATCCTCAATACCAGCTACAATCACTGATGATATGAGATTTCTGAGCAGCGCTAGACAGCACTCTTCACCACAATCATAACTAAATAAACGGCAGAGCAGGTTGTCCAGGTCAGCAGCAACAGATGGTCTCAGTCGCCCTTTTGTCCATATGGAGACATTAGATCCCCTGGGAAATATACAATACTCCTTCACTTACTGAAAGTGCAGGGTAATTATAACATTAACTCACTCTGTTTGTATTATGCAAGTACAATAAAAATGTTGTATACCTTTTTTTTTCACATTTCATTTTTGCAGTAGGTTTTACTGCAGTGAATAACCCAGTTTCCTAAATGTGAGCAGAATCATCTACTGCTCAAGTTGTGAGTGTCTTGAGTGTCAGATTCTGCCAACCATGTTTCCTGCTTTCCTCATCAGGTCAATTTTTAAAAAGAGGAAATGGGTTGACAAATTCTCATAAATCAATTAACATTTACACACTCATTTCATTTGTATTATGTTAACAGTGGTTACAAATCAAATCAACTGTAGGATGACAGTTTGATCATGTAAATAACATCATCTAGACAGTTTTTCTTGAAGCAAACTGGCACTCTCTAAAGTCACACTGACATTACAATTAGGTGTTGTGTGTTTAAAGTTCAGCAAGATCCACAGAGGGATTTTTAAAAAATGTTGGCAATCTACAGACAGCTGCTTGCAGAGAGACAACCACAGATAAATGTGAGTCTGGTTACCTAAATGTTTTAACATTTAATGTTGTAGTGGCAATTGACTGCTCTGAGAGTGATTTAATAGGGTTACAGGACAATGAAGATCTGATACACTTTTTATGTCACTGCTAAAGCTCCTCATCTGCTATGATGGAATCATTGAAACACATGCATTATTGTCACACAATACAATCATGAATTTAGGTTCTTTCATACATTTATTATAGGTCTCCTGGAAAAATTACAAAATCTGCTAGGTCAAAAATAGACAAACAGTAACTTTTTCAGTTCAGAGAGGCCAATTCCTCAGATTTAACCAGTTATTTCAGAATGACATGCATTTGTGTTTGGCAGTGACTGCTCGAGTGGTGCTCTGGAACAATCTGAGCAAACATGACACAGACAGTCCCTGAGATCACAATCTCCCGGGCAGAGACTGAGATTCGCATTTAAATTAATACAGTATGCACATGACAACAAAGAGACCAACTTAAATGGGCCTCATTATACAAAATACAATTTACATAGTTTTAGGACACAATCATGAATCTTCAGTGCTCTGCAGTCTCACAGTCCCCAAGTGAGTGGTTTGCAGCTTGTTGAGATGTTATGACAGGAGGCTCCCCTTCCTCTCTGAAACTCACTGACCAGAAAAGTGAGCTTACAGCCTCTTTTCATTGACTTGTTCATGGCGTGACTATCTGACTCTGTGCCTGTCTGAACAAAGGTCAAGTTCCATTTCAGACAGGGCACTTCATCACATTTTCACTATTTATTTCAGGTGGACATGCATTTGTGTTTGGCACTGACTCTGCTGTGGAACGATCTGATCAAGCACATCACATGCAGTCCCTGAGATCACAAACCTCTAAACCTCCCCTCGCAAAGGGAGCAAAGGAGCACAGTCACCTCTTAAAAATATTTCATAGAATTAGCCTACATGTAGTGACAAGCATGTTGCATTTCATTTGAATTAATACAAGCATGCATGACCAGCAGCATACTGAATACAGATGAACATCGAGCAACACACTAATATAGTGACTTGATACCGAGGAAATGTACTGTGTGAGACACGAAACTATGTGCACCATCAAGCATGATCCATTTCCTTAAAATTCATGCAAGTGTTTATGACCTTCATATTAGGATGCAGGGGATCGGTGTGTCCATCCATCCATCCATCTTCTACCGCTGATCCGGGTTGGGTCGCGGGGGCAGCAGCTTTAGGAGGGAAGCCCAGACCTCCCTCTCCCCGGCCACATCATCTAGCTCCTCCCGGGGGACCCCAAGGCGTTCCCAGGCCAGCTGAGAGACATAGTCTCTCCAGCGTGTCCTGGGTCTTCCCCGGGGTCTCCTCCCGGTGGGACGTGCCCTAAACACCTCACTGGGGAGGCGTCCGGGGGGCATCCTAATTAGATGCCCGAGCCACCTCATCTGGCTCCTCTCTACGCGGAGGAGCAGCGGCTCTATTCTGAGATCCTCCCGGATGGCCGAGCTTCTCACCCTATCTCTAAGGGAGAGCCCAGCCGCCCTGCGGAGGAAACTCATTTCAGCCGCTTGTACCTACGATCTTGTTCTTTCGGTCACTACCCAAAGCTCGTGACCATAGGTGAGGGTAGGAACGTAGATCGACTGGTAAATTGAGAGCTTCGCCTTTCGGCTCAGCTCCCTCTTCACCACGACGGACCTGTACAGCGTCCGCATTACTGCGGACGCCGCAGCAATCCGTCGGTCGATCTCTCGCTCCATCCTTCCCTCACTCGTGAACAAGACCCCGAGGTACTTAAACTCCTCCACTTGGGGCAGGACCTCATCCCTGACCCGGAGAGTGCACTCCACCCTTTTCCGGCTGAGGACCATGGACTCGGATTTGGAGGTGCTAATCCTCATCCCAACCACTTCACACTCAGCTGCGAACCGATCCAGTGAGAGTCGGAGGTCCTGGCATGATGAAGCCAACAGGACCACATCATCCGCGAAAAGCAGTGACGGAATCCTGAGGTCACCAAACCGGACTCCCTCAACACCCTGGCTGCGCCTAGATATTCTGTCCATAAAAATTATGAACAGAATCGGTGACAAAGGGCAGCCCTGGCGGAGTCCAACTCTCACTGGAAACGAGTTCGACTTATTGCTGGAGATGCGGACCAAGCTCTGGCACCGGTCATACAGGGAACGGACAGCCTGTATTAGGTGGTCCGTTACCCCGTACTCCCGGAGCACTCCCCAGAGTGGTCGAAAGCCTTCTCCAGATCCACAAAACACATGTGGACTGGTTGGGCAAACTCCCATGCACCCTCGAGGACCCTGCTGAGGGTGTAGAGCTGGTCCACAGTTCCACGGCCGGGACGAAAACCACATTGCTCCTCCTGAATCCGGTGGACCCTCCTCTCCAGTACCCCTGAATAGACCTTCCCGGGGAGGATGAGGAGTGTGATCCCCCTATAGTTGGAACACACCCTCCGGTCCCCCTTTTTGAAAAGAGGGACCACCACCCCAGTCTGCCAATCCAGAGGCACTGCCCCCGATGTCCACGCGATGTTGCAGAGACGTGTCAACCAGGACAGCCCCACAACATCCAGGGCCTTGAGGAACTCCGGGCGGATCTCATCCACCCCTGGGGCCTTGCCACCGAGGAGCTTTTTAACTGCCTCGGCGACTTCGACCCCAGAGATGGGAGAATCTACGCCCGAGACCCCAGGCCCCGCTTCTGAATCAGAAGACGTGTCGGTGGGATTGAGGAGGTCTTCGAAGTATTCCTTCCACTGATTCACAACGTCCCGAGTTGAGGTCAGCAGTGCACCATCCCCACTATACACAGTGTTGACAGTGTACCGCTTTCCCCCCCTGAGACGCCGGATGGTGGACCAGAATCTCTTCGAAGCCGTCCGAAAGTCGTTTTCCATGGCCTCGCCAAACTCCTCCCATACCCGAGTTTTTGCCTCGGTGACAGCCGCAGCCGCAGCCCGCTTGGCCAGCCAATACCTGTCAGCTGCCTCCGGAGTCCCACAGCCCAAAAAGGCCCGGTAGGACTCCTTCTTCAGCTTGACGGCATCCCTTACCGCCGGTGTCCACCAACAGGTTCGGGGATTGCCGCTGCGACAGGCACTGACCACCTTACGGCCACAGCAACGATTGGCCGCCTCAGCAATGGAGTGACGGAACATGGTCCACTCAGACTCAATGTCCCCCGCCTCCCTCGGGACATGGTTGAAGCTTGACCGGAGGTGGGAGTTAAAACTCCGACAGGGGACTCCACCAGACATTCCCAGCACACCCTCACGATCCGTTTGGGTCTGCCAGGTCTGACTGGCATCCTCCCCCACCATCGGAGACAACTCACCACCAGGTGTTGATCGGTTGACAGCTCCACCCCTCTCTTCACCCGAGTGTCCAGGACATGCGGTCTCAAGTCCGACGATACGACAACAAAGTCGATCATCGAACTGCGGCCTCGGGTGTCCTGGTGCCAAGTGCACATATGGACACCCTTATGCCTGAACATGGTGTTCGTTATGGACAATCTGTGATGAGCACAGAAGTCCAATAACAGAACACCGCTCGGGTTCAGATCGGGGGGGCCGTTCCTCCCAATCACGCCTCTCCAGGTCTCACTGTCATTGCCAACATGAGCGTTGAAGTCCCCCAGCAGAACTATGGAATCCCCAGAAGGGGCGCTCTCCAGCACCCCCTCCAAGGATTCCAGAAAGGGTGGATTCTCCAAACTGCTGTTCGGCCCGTAGGCGCAAACAACAGTAAGGAACCGTCCCCCCACCCGAAGGCGGAGGGAGGCCACCCTCTCGTCCACCGGGGTAAACTTCAACACACAGTCACCGAGCCGAGGCGCGATGAGTATTGACACCCCTGCTCGGCGCCTCTCACCATTGGCAACTCCAGAGTGGAAGAGAGTCCAACCTCTCTCGAGAGGACTGGTTCCAGAGCCCCTGCTGTGTGTCGAGGTGAGGCCGACTATGTCAAGTCGGAACTTCTCAACCTCGCACACCAGCTCAGGCTCCTTCCCTGCCAGAGAGGTGACGTTCCACGTCCCTAGAGCCAGCTTGTGTAGCTGGGGGTCGGTACGCCAGGCTCCCCGCCCCTGGCCGCCGCCCAACACACATGGCACCGGACCCCTATGGCCCCTCCTGCGGGTGGTGAGCCTGCTGGAGGGGGATCCCACGTCTCTTTTTCGGGCTGTGCCCGGCCGGGCCCCGTGGGAAGAAGCCCGGCCACCAGACGCTCACCATCGAGCCCCACCCCCGGGCCTGGCTCCAGGGGGGGACCCCGGTGACCCGCGTCCGGGCAAGGGACTCGTGGTTCCAAAGTCTTTTTCCATCATTGGGGTCTTCTGGGCTGCTGTTTGTCTGGTCCCTCACCCAGGACCTGTTTGTCTTGGGAGACCCTACCAGGGGCATGAAGCCCCCGACAACATAGCTCCTGGGATCATTGGGACACGCAAACCCCTCCACCACGATAAGGTCGCAGCCCAGGGAGGGGGGGATCGGTGTGTGTTAAATGCAAACAGATGAACATTTTGCAAGATACTAATCTAGTGACTTGATACAAAGGAAATACAGTATTAATCAAAAGTTTGGGCACACCTTCTCATTCAATGATTTTTATTTATTTTAATTATTTTTCAAGACATCAAAACTATGAAAGAACACATATGAAATTGTGTAGATAAAAAAGTGTTAAACAAACCAGAATATGTTTTATATGTTAGATTCTTCAAAGTAGCCTCCTTTTACTTTGATGACAGCTTTTCGCAGTCTTGGCATTCTCTCAATGAGCTTCATGAGCTAGTGTCCTGGAATGGCTTTCCAACAGTCTTGAAGGAGTTCCCAGAGATGCTGAGCACTTGTTGACCGCTTTTCTTTCACTCTGCGGTCCAACTAATCCCAAAACACCTCAACTGGGTTTGGTTCGGGTGGTTGTGCAGGCCAGGTCATTAGACGCAGCACTCCAGCATTTTCCTTCTTGGTCAAACAGCCCTTACGGAGCCTGGAAGTGGTTTGGAGTCATTGTGTTGTTGGAAAATAATGATGGTTCCAGTAAGCGCACACTCGATGGGATGGCATGGTGTTGTAGAATGGGGGGCTTGGGCCTATCACAGGTGATTTAGGGCGAAGGCAGGGGACACCCTCGACAGGTCACCAGTCTATCGCAGGGCTACACAGAGAGACAAACAATCACATTCACACCTACGGACAATTTAGAATTTTCAATTAACCTCAACATGTTTTTGGACTGTGGGAGGAAGCTGGAGTACCCAGAGAAAACCCACACATGCACAGGAAGGACATGCAATCAATTCAATTCAATTTTATTTATATAGCACCAACTACAGTTCAGACTGTCTCAAGACGCTTTACAGAACCCATGTGCCTGAACCACCAGAGCAAGCCTAAGGCAACAGTGGCAAGAAAGAACTCCCTTTTAACAGGAAGAAACCTTGACCAGAACCTGGCTCATAAGGGGGGACCCATCTGCTGCTGGCCGGCTGGGTTGAGAGGTACAGAAGAGTTAAAGGGGATGGGGGAGGGGACAGGAGAGGGATGAGAGAAGAGGAGGAGGTGGGGGCCAAAGAAACATGTAACACACATTGGCATACATACATACATACATGATAAGTGTAATGTGTAGATGATAAATACAAAGTACAAGCCAACATTGAAACTGATTCATAAGTTTACTGTTATGGTGTAAGGCTCTGACATTAAATATACCACATACACTATCAGTCAAGAGTTTAGACACACCTTCACTTTCAATGGTTTTTATTTATTTGTAATATTTTCCATTATTTTTTTGAGAGTTTTGATGTTCTTAGTATTAGTATACAATGTGTAAAATAACTAAATAAAAACCATTGAATGAGAAGGTGTGTCCAAACTTTTGACTGGTGGTGTATATAGCTGGTAGCAACCACAGATCAGAAGCACCCAGCTCTGGGACCAGGGACACTTGGAGAAAAGACACGGGGCACACAGAATGAATGCAATGCAATAATGGTATATATAGTAAATAATAGGTAGTTAGAAAAGGGCTCAGTGCATCGAGAGAGGTCTCCTTGCAGCATAGACCTATAGCAGCGTAACTAAGGGCATAACGAAAGAATGTCGAAGAAGTCAGTTGTACCCTGTACATGCGGACTCCAGCTGACCCCCTCAGGGTCACCTGAGTCAGCCTTAACTATAAGCTTTGTCCAAAAGGAAGGTTTTAAGTTTGATCTTAAAAACAGAGAGGTTGTCCGCCTCCTGAACCCAAACTGAGCGCTGGTTCCACAGGAGAAATTACTGAAGGCTCTGCCTCTCATTGCTCTGTATATCAAGGATTTTACATTCTATTCTAGATTTCACAGGAAGCCAATGAAGAGAATACAGTAAAGGTTCAGGCATATGGGATCTGTAAAGCTTCTTGAGACAAGCTGAATTATAATTGCCACTGTCTAAATAAAATTGAATTTAATAGGAGAAATATGATCTCTCTTACTAAATCCCGTCAGTACACTCGCTGCAGCATTTTGGATCAGCTGTAGGTGTTTCAGAGAGTTATTGGGACATCCTGATCGTAAGGAATTGTAATAGTCAAACCTGGAAGTAACAAATTTATGGACTAGTTTTTCTGCATCACTCTGAGACAGGACGTTCCTGATTTTTACAATATTTCAAAGGTGAAAGAAGGATGTCTTACAGACTTGTTTTATGTGTGAGTTAAAGGACATGTCCTGGTCAAAAATAACTCAAGTTCCTCATAGTAGAACTGGAGGCCAAAATAATACTATCCAGAGTAACTACATGCTTTTAAAGTGAGTTTCTGAGCTGTTTGGGACCAAATACAATTCAATTCATCCATCCATCCATCCATTATCTATACACCGCTTAATCCTCACTAGGGTCGCGGGGGGGTGCTGGAGCCTATCCCAGCTGACTCGGGCGAAGGCAGGAGACACCCTAGACAGGTCGCCAGTCTGTCGCAGGGCCACATACAAAGACAAACAATCACTCTCACATTCACACCTACGGGCAATTTAGAATCATCAATTAACCTCAGCATATTTTTGGACTGTCGGAGGAAGCCGGAGTACCCGGAGAAAACCCACGCATGCACAGGGAGAACATGCAAACTCCATGCAGAAAGATCCCAGGTCCGAGCTGGGACGTGAACCAGGGATCTTCTCGCTGCAAGGCGAAAGTGCTAACCACTATGCCACTGTGCAGCCCCAATTCAATTCAATTCAATTCAATTCAATTCAATTCAATTCAATTCAATTCAATTCAATTCAATTCAATTCAATTCAATTCAATTCAATTCAATTCAATTTTATTTATATAGCGCCAACTACAGTTCAGACTGTCTCAAGACACTTTACAGAACCCATATGCCTGACCCCCAGAGCAAGCCAAAAGGTGACAGTGGCAAGGAAAACACCCTTTTAACAGGGAAAAAAACCTTGAGCAGAACCCGGCTCTTTATGTGGGGAAACCCATCTGCCTGCTGGCTGGGCGGGTTGAGAGGGACAGAAGAGGTAGAGGGGTACAGGGATGGAGGTAGAGGGGTAGAGGTAGAGAGGTGGGGGGTGGGGGTGGGGTGGCAAGGACCATAAAACACACAATTTGATACATGCATGATAAGACAGATGATACATGCAAAGTACAATACATGCAAAGTGATACAACTGACATGGAAACTAATTATAGTTTACTGCTATGGTGTACGGCTCTGGCATTTAATATACTACATATATAGCTGGTGGTAAATTCAAAAATATGTAGATGAGCAAATCAAGTATAGTAAGGGCAATGCAGAGTAGATTGGTGGAAATCGACAGCTGGAAGCAGTGGGCTGGAGGAAGGTCAGCCGCAGCATCCACAGATGGCGACTAGGCCAGTTGGTGGGAGAACAACCACAGATCTGAAGCATCCAGCTCTGGGACCAGGGACACTCAGAGAAAGGACACAGGGAGAAACAGAGTGAGTGTAATGCAAAAATGGTATATATAGTAAATACATAGACAATGACTTCAGTTTTGTCTGAATTTAGTAGTGGGAAATTACAGGTCATCCAGGTCTTTAAGTCCTGAAGACAATCTGCACGGAGGCGACGTAGGGAAAGGAAACAGAAGCAAGGCTGCAGAACTGGTGTGCTAGCATGGTTACACCAACCTAAGATCCCTCATGAACAAGATGGATGAGCTGAGACTGCAAAATGCCAGAACAATTTTGTGAAGGACTGCTGTATCCTGCTCTTCACAGAAACTTGGCTCCACTCACCCATCCCGGACACAGCTATTGAACTAGCGGGCATGACAGGACCCGGGCCTCCGGTAAGAGCAGAGGCGGGGGGTTGTGCATATATATAAACAACAGCTAGTGCATCAACTTTAAGACTGTGAGCAGCCACTGCTCCCCTGACCTGGAGTATGCGACTGTAAAGTGCAGATCCATGTATCTGTGAATACATGGGTCTGCACTCTGCAAATTCACCACTGTGATAATCACTGCTGTGTACATTCCGCTGGATGCTAATGCTAACTCGGCCCTCAGACTACTACATGACACTGTGAGCATTCAGCAAAACATGTATCCTGAGGCTGTTAACATTGTAGCAGGTTATTTTAACCATGCTGAGTTAAAGACTGTGCTCCCCAAATTCCACCAAAATTGTAGTGTGCTACCAGAGGAGACAACACACGACAAGGTCAACTCAAACATTAAACTGGGCTTCAGGGCTAAGCAGTTACCATATCTGAGCTAGTCAGACCACATGTCCCTGCTCATCATTCCAGCATACACCATCCACAGGAAAAGTGCCCCAACCACATCCAGAACTGTTAAATTCTGGCCTGATAATGCCTCTCAAGAGCTGCAGGACTGTTTTGAGTAGACAAACTGGGATGTTTTTGAACACCATGACCTAGAACAGTACATCACAGCTGTCCTGGGATACATCAGGTTCTGCACAGACCTCGTCACCATTGACAAGCACATCTGGGTTTATCCTAACACCAACCCTTGAATGACAAAAGAGGTGTAGCGCCTGCTTCGGGAGAGGAACATCGTCTTCAGGTCTGGTGATGTGGGGCACTGTACAGCACTGCCATAGCCAACCTTAAGAAAGGCATCAGAGAGACCAAGGCTGCGTAAAGAAGGATCGAGGATTGCTTCCAGAGCAACGATTCCAGGCAGGTGTGGCAGGGCATCCAGCACATGATGAACGAAAGACCCAGCATCCTGACAATGGACCACAGGGGTGCCTCATTAGCAGAGGAGCTCAACACCTTCGTTGCCCACTTTGAGGTGCAGCCACCAGAGATGGATGTCCTACACCCACCAGCACACAGCAGCCATGTCCTGACACTTGAGGAGCAGCAGGTGAGGCAGGTGCTGAGGGCCATGAACCCGAGGAAGGCTGCAGGTCCTGACAGCATCTCAAAACAGGTGCTGAGGGTCTGTGCACATCAGCTGGCTGGGGTCTTTACCACCATCTTCAACCAGTCCCTAAGCCAGGTTACTGTCCATCCCTACTTGAAGTCCTCCGCCATCGTCCCCCTCCCTAAGAAGAACACCATTAGTGGCACTGCATGAAAAGCCAGATTATCAACCCTGTGAATCACTGAAAACCTACTAAGTTCCTCTCAGTTATTGGTTGTTCCCAGGCTATGAACTGCTAGTTGGCAGTTGAGGGGAAATACCTTGAATGAATCATGTTTGTGGAGTTGGGGGGTGGGTGTGTGGGGCAAGGGGGGAGTGAGACTTCACACCTGGGGCATGGCAGAGGTGTGAAAAATAATTAGCATCTAGCCTGCCTGTCTAGCATGACTCAGGACACCGATTGGATGAAACAAGACATGGCAACAGAAAAAAACTGTGACATGATTGGTTGAAAGATCTGTTGCTACTGGTCAAATCCCCGCCCCCCACCACCCCGGCCCCCCACCCCCACCTCCTCACCCCCAGTCACACACAATAATAATGCTTATTATTATTATTATTATTATTATTATTATTATTATTATTACTATTATTATTATTATTATTATTATTATTATTATTATTATTATTATTATTATTATTATTATTATTATTATTTTAGTAAGACGTAAATAAATATGGACTATATAGTGTATAATTAGTTAACCTGCATACTTGTTATTGTTAACCAATGGGCTATCCTACAATCAATGACATTAAAAAATATGACATGTTGAGACATGTTGAAAAACAAGAGCTTTATTGAACCGTCTAGAGTTCCAGAAATCCGAAATCAAAATTAAAATAAAATAAACTGTTCTTTAAAACAAAAAATTTACAAAAAAAATTTAAAAAATGACAAAAATTTAATAAAATTGTGCAAAGTTCAACCCAAAAAAAAATATATATATACACACACACACACACACACATATATATATATATATATATATATATATATATATATATATATATATATATATATATATATACGCACATGTCAAAACAAAAAAATGGCCAAGTTCATCTCTTACTCCAGGCTGGTCTCAGACATTAGCTCTGGTTTAAAATGTTTTCTGGCTGCTGCCGTGTTGTACTTCAGTGGCTTCAGTCTATCAGATGGCTGTCCACTGCAAAAACGCCTGTGATGTAGAGCTGCGTACTTTATATCAGCCTCCAGCCTGTAGGGCTGCACACATGTTGGCAAGCTCCTGGCTGCGGAAGGATGGAGGCCGCACTATCCATCCACGCACCCCGTCAACGCTGCCGTCCTCTTCATCTGACATCATGTCAGTTGTGATGCCCTTCCAGAAGTCCTCTTCATCTGGAGCAAGGACTGTCTTCCTGGCATCCAGCAGCTGTGAACACAATCAGTACAGGAAATCAATACATTTAATAATCTAACAGAAAATTAATGTCATAGTGACCAGCAATACTATTCTAACCACATTTTGTATAAAACACACAATGTAATGAATCAAACTAATATCTCTTACCCTCTTTCTTCTGTGGCGACTCTGGGCGGAAGACTTCAGGCCTCCGCCTGATCCGCCATGTTGGGTTGACTGTAGCGGTAGTTCCTCCGTAGAGTCTCAAAATGCGTTTTACAGGCGGCTGAAAAACAGTTACATGAAGCCGTTATTAGCTTTGTTATTATTATTCCCTGCTATATTCAGCTATTAGCTTTTGTTGCTGTTGATGAAATCGGAAAATTTACAATTTTAAACAGGATACTTACATAGAAGGACATCTGTATCCACGTCCTCCAAATCTGGACTTGCAGCCAGACTTCTCACTAAGTAAGTCGTGACTGCGTCGTTGTGAGGCGAGGCCAGTCTGTGAAAATCGATTAGTGTTCATTTACTACACAGGAGAATAAATGTAGGGTATTTTATAAGTCATTTATAAGTCAAGTTTCAAAGTAACACACACAATTTGAATAAATAGTCTCACCCTTGCTCCGGTTCATATCGCATGATGTTTGTTCAGCGTTATGCAGTCTACGAACCGTTTCCTAAAAGTGCAAAAACAAAGAGGAGGACTGCATGAGCTGAGCGTTACCAATTCAGAGCATTGTGCTAAAACTCAATAAAAATATCTTAGAAATGGAACATATTCTTACCGCAATTTTGGGAGTGTTGATTCGTCTTTTTCGCTTAATGCCGTCCCCGCAAGAGAGGCTGTTTAATTTGGCTTCTAGAGCGTCCATCCTCTCCTGTAACCTCTGCTCCGTCTCCTCCGATATGGCGAGGAGCTTCTCTGCCATCTGTGCCATCTGACGAGACAGCCCACTGACTGCGCTCAGTATTTTTTTATCGGTGTCTGTCGCGGGACTGACTGGAACAAGTCGGTCATGTCCAGGAGTTCGGGGTGAGTCGAACGGAAGATACCGGGAAGCCATTGTAGAAACTCAAGCAATAAAGACGATTTGTTTGACTGTATTTATGTGTCCGTGTATCGCGCGGTTCTCGTGAGGCCACCAGGTGATCGTGACTTTGCATGTGATTGGACCATAGACTGGACGAGCCCTCTAACGCGATGATGTAAGCGATGCATTTCTGAAAGTAAATATTGACAAGCCGGCTACTCCAGTTAAACAGATTTTCTCTATGCCTGCAAGATGAGCTTCTCTGAGCAAAAGAAGAAATGGCCTCGCCTTCCTTTAGATGAAATTGCAGATGCCCAGAGCATTCATGTTGTTGGAGAGAGTGATACAATGGACAAAATACCTTCACCAACTGACCCTCCATCAGACAATGGTGAGCTAGCTGCACAATTTCATGTTATATTACATGCTAAATAGTGTGCTCAAAAATAATACTGTATACTGATACTAAATAGTAATAAATGTATACTTGAGAATAAGACACTGTACATAACACCGATGCACCTGCAAAGTTGTATATTGGCTAGTTACAAATGTTTAATATTTATTATTTTGCTGATGTGTCGTCTCATGGCTTTGCATGTGTTTTTTCAGACGAAACTGCAGATGACCAAAGCATTCATCTTTTCCTTGACTCCAGTGAATCAGATTCAGAGGAGGATGATAAAGCAAACACCTCCTGTTATGTGGTAAGCATGAGACACAGTTACAGTTACATACAGTATTATCCTGTTCCTCGAGTTATTTTTAACACAAAAAATAATCATTGTTAATGACCACATTACCCCAATTTCCATCGAGATTAATAAAGTATATGTTGATTTGATTCATTGCTCAAAAGTGAGCTGTTGAAGATGTACTTTTAAAAAACTTTCAGTTAGCCTATGCATGTGCTGAAGTTTAAAATTTAAAATGCTCCTACTGCTGGCTTTTGACTCACAAATAGCCATATTCATGTGCTTGAGGTCCTTTGAGAGTTAAACTGCTCCTACTGCTGGCTTTTTACTTACAAATGGTCATATTCATGTGCTTGATTTATGGTCCTTTGAGAGTTAAACTGCTCCTACTGCTGGCTTTTGACTTACAAATGGTCATATTCATGTGCTTGATTATGGTCATTTGAGAGTTAAACTGCTCCTACTGCTGGCTATTGACTTACAAATGGTCATATTTATGTGCCTGATTATGGTTGTTGTTTTAATGCAGGGGTGTCAAACTCATTTTAGTTCAGGGGCCACACATAGGTCAGTTTGATCTCCAGTGGACAGGACCAGTAAAAACACAGCATAATAACCTATAAATAACTACAACTCCTAATTGTCCCCTTTGTTTTAGTGCAACAAAGTACATTAAGAAAATGTTCACATTTAATTATCTTTTGCTCAGCATTATGAACAATCTGAACTTTCTTAAGAAAAATAATATGTCTCAGTTTATCATTTACACATTACAACTTACAGATCACTGTTTCTCTGCAAAAGGTGCAAAACATTTACTCACAGGTATCTGGAACTGAACGATCTAGTATTTTACTTTATGATCAAAAAAACCTGTCAAAATCTAGAAATTATTTGAAATTTATATTCATTTTAACATCTGTGTAGTAATTCTGGCCACCTGTACTGACACACCATACAAACTAAAGTGGGAACTGCATAGAAAGAAGGTTCAGTTGTCCCCCTGTCCCCTTTATTAATTTTGATTATTCTTAATGTTTTGAACTGCATTTTGCACTGTATCTATAATATTATTTATTGATTTGTTTGATTTGATGTTGATTTCTTCTTTATATTTGTATAGGATGACACACTAATTGAGGAGGATGAAGAAGGCGAAATCCTTGCAAATGAGCAGAGTGTCTTTCCTAACACGGAAGAGGGAGAGGGACATGGAAGTGTGCAGTCTTCAACAAAACCAGAAGACGTGTTGATGAAAGTTTTTGCCATGATGGTTTTGTCATGGCAAGCCACCTTCAAGATTTCTGATAATGCCATCACATCACTTCTTTTGTGCATCAAGACAGTTCATGTGGATACTTGGAAATGTTCTTGCCATTGATTCACTGACTGCCTTCACAAGCAGTATCCCAAAAACTTTATTCTCCCTGAGGAAATGGACAGGCATCCTTCGGGATGATTTCACACAGGTGGTTTGCCCAAGATGTATGACCGCATACATGCCAACTGAAACTTATGAACTAAGACGGGATGGTACAAAGGCATGCAAGCCATGTGGTTACATACCATTTCATAACCACCCACAGAAGAGATCTGCACTAAGGAAGAAATGTGGCTCTGATCTGTTAAGAAAGTCTAGATCTTCCCTTGGTAAAGAGTATGTCTATCCAATATGGTCATACTGTTACAAGAGTGTTCTACAGTCTCTTCAAGCAATTGTAAAAAGACCTGGAAATGAAGCGAAATGTGAAGAATGGCGAAAGCGTAAAATACCTGGGGGTGTGTTAGGAGATGTATATGATGGAAAAGTATGGCAGGATTACCAGTATGTGGATGGCAAGCCTTTTTTAGCAGAGCCAAATAATTTGGCCCTTATGTTGAATGTGGACTGGTTCCAACCTTTCAAAAATGCACCTTATTCAGTTGGAGCCATCTACTTGGTTATTTTGAATCTACCTCGTGAGGACCATTTTAAGGAAGAGAATATGATTCTTGTTGGACTAATACCTGGCCCAAAGGAGCCATCACTAAACATAAATGTTTTCTTAGACCCTTTGGTTGATGAGCTCCAGCAACTTTGGCATGGTGTAATTTTGGAAGACAGCTCTTTCACAGGATATCAGGTTTACAGAGCAGCCCTGCTTTGCCTGTCATCGGATATCCCTGCAACGCGAAAATGTGGAGGCTTTGTCGGACATGGGGCATACAGAGGTAAATTAAAAATATTCCAACTTATTTTTCAATATATAATTATTAAACTTTTATTTTGATAGTTGAATCTGTAAACTCAACATGTTTACATTGCTGATATTGTGATAGTTGGTCTGTTTCATTGAATACTCAACTCTAACTTTGTGTTTGTGTGTTTTGCACCTGTAGGATGCCACAAGTGTTTGAAGCCATTCAGCAAGACAAAGTTTGGTGAAAAAATGGACTACTCAGGATTTGAGCGGTCTTCATGGGAATCACGCACATCACATGGTCATATACGCTACGCTGGATTATCAAGACGAGCAACAACAAAAGCAGAACAGAAAAGAATTGAACACATTTATGGAGCTAGGTGGTCAGAACTTTTCCGCTTGCCTTACTACGATGCCATCAGATTCGCTGTTATAGATCCAATGCACAATCTTCTCCTTGGCACAGCAAGACATGTATTCCGGCTTTGGACAGAACTAGGAATTTTAACAACCAAGAGCCTTGAGGAACTTCAAATGAGAGTAGAAAGAATCAAAGTTCCTTAAGAGATTGGAAGAATTCCTTCAAGAATCTCATCTGGCTTTACTGGATTCACAGCAGACCAGTGGAAAAACTGGACAACCATTTACTCCCTGTTTTGTCTGAAGGGGCTTATCAACAAAAAACAGTATGACGTGGTTTCACTTTGTGCAGGCCTGCATCATACTCTGCTCTAGAGTCCTATCCATCAAGAGACTTGAAGAAGCAGATGGATACCTGCAAACATTTCTAACAAAATTTGTGGAACTGTTTGGCACATTGCACTGCACCCCGAACATGCATTTACATCTTCATTTGAAAGAGTGCATGTTGGATTATGAACCAGTTTATTCTTTCTGGTGCTTCTCATTTGAACGTTTTAATGGGATCCTGGAAAAGTTTAATCACAACAATAGGGGAATTGAAGTTCAGATTATGAGGCAGTTTCTACAGAGACAACAGCTTAGTGTGCCATGGACATGTGAATATGGTGCTGAATTTGCCAGTATTTTGAGAGGACAAATGGTTGGGACTTTATCATGTGATGACACGGCTGACATGCTTTTTGTCAAGCACAGTAGTTTGGTGTCTGCAGAAAAGTTTCTCTTAGAAAACCTTACAGTGATGCCACTGTCTCCACTCCAGCATATTATCCTGGATGAGTTCGATGTACATGCAATGTTGACAATGTATCATCAGATGTACCCTGAAAATTGTATAACTACAGTTGACCGTTTTGCCATTTCATGCAAAAGGGTAAAATATTTGAATGTAACTTGCTCTACAGATGGATCTAGGGCTGAGAGGTCAGCATATGTATATGCTAGGTGGTGTGCAAACACCAACAGTTTTGAGGAACCCTCCCTTGACCCTCTGGCAGAACCACGACCAGCCATTATAAAGCAGTTCTTAGCTGTTAATGTCATGTCAAAAAGTATTACATTTAGACATGTAATTGCAAGAGTTTCCTGGCTTCATCCCCACCCAGATAAACATTTTTATGGAAAGCCAGTAGAAGTTTGGAACTTGAAAGGAACAGACACCTCATACCCATTGTCATTCCTCCCTGTTGAGCGCATTGCTGGCAGATGTGTGGTAAACACATCCACTGTACAGTTAAGCAACATAAGAGAAAAGGTGACTGTAGTCATGCTGCTCTGCACGGTGTTTGAGATTTAGGGTATTGACAGTGTTGAAAGGGCCTGTGATATACTTTGATTTTACTTTTATAAAAGCTGTATGAACCCTGAGTAAAATAAAATGTAAACTGTATAGTTTTGTTTGTGTCTCCTTATTCTCTTAAAAAAAACAATGCAAGTGTGAAAAGTCAACCCCCCCATCCCCCCACCCTTTCACCTTCCACCCTCCACACCCACCAACCCCCCACACACACACCTCTGATTTGCATTTGTATAGCTTACAGCATTTTCACTGACACTGGAAAGCTTCCCCCCGGGAGATCAGCCGTCCACATTAATTCCTGGCATTTCTCGGCAGTTTTTTGTGCTGCCTGCAAATTGCAGTTCACTGCCATTAACTTGAAATTCCACGGAAATTTTGAGTGCTGTTTTCTGACAAAAATCCCTCCTTTCATGCAGTGTTGGCTACAGCTCTCCACTCTGCTCTGTCCCACCTGGAGCAGAAGGGGATAATACCTGGCTGCTCTTTGTGGAATTTAGCTCTGCATTTAATACCATTCTCCCCAGCAGACTGGTAACTAAACTGTCAGACCTGGGAGTGTCTCACTTGATCTGCCTCTGGATTTTGGATTTCCTGATGGACCGCTCCCATAGGGTGAAAGTAGACCCCCACCTCTCCTTGGCCATCAGCCTCAGCACTAGCTACCCCCAGGACTGCATGCTGACCCCACTGCTATTCACCCTCTACACTCATGATTGTGCCCCCCTCCACCACAGTAACAGCATCATAAAATTTGCGTATGACACCACTGTGGTTGGACTCATCTCTGGTGGGGATGAGACAGCATACCGGACAAGGTGGAGCAACTGTCAGTGTGGTGTCAAAAGAACAACTTGATCCTGAACACAACCAAATAACAAAGAATTATTATACATGCTAACAGTAAACATTTTTCTTCTTTTTCTTCCCTTCCCTTCTCCTTTCCTTTCTTCTCTTCCTTTTCCTTCCCCATTTCCCTCTCTTTTCCCTTTTTTCTGTCCTCCATTCTCCTTTCTTCCCCTTTGCTTTTCTTTTTCCTTTTCTTCTCTTCCCCTCCTCTTCTCACAAAAATAAAAAAAAATAAAAAAAATTGCAAGCTCTGTAACCAAAAAAGGAATAGGCTGAAGCCAAGGCTCATTTTGCCTATTCTGTACAATCCATAAAATAAAATCACCCGGCATATCAGTAAAACAAGAAATAAAGGACAAAAAGAAAAAAATAAAACAAGATTTTCCTCAAAATTAATTGTTCTTAATCATTTCACATATCAGTCATTTTACATTGTAATCCTTAATTATTTTTCCTTTCAATGCTTTTTTGAAGCTCAACGGAGATCTACACAGTTTCAAACATCACTAAGTACATTCCATAATACAACCCCCAAATATGATACACATCTGTATTTGACATTAGTTCTCATGCTACCTCTTTCAAAGACACCCAGCCCTCTTAAATTATATTTTTTTTCTCTTAATTTAAAGAATTGTTGAATACAGGTAGAAAGACTTATTCTTCATTCAAAATAGTATTTCTGATGTTTTTAAGTGTACAATATCTAAAGATTTTAAGGTGCAAGACGCTATAAATAGTTTATTAGTAGTTTCACAGTAGGAAACTTTATTTATTATTCTAATAACTCCTTTCTGGAGTTTTAATTATAGGGTCTATATGTGTTCCTGTATGTATTTCCCCAAACCTCAACACGATATGTCATATATGGCATTGCAAGTGAGAAATATAATATACACAGACATTTCTTGTTCAAAAAAATCTCTTGTTTTGTAAATAATACCAATACTTTTAGATAGTTTCTGTTTTATATATTCTATATGTGACTTCCAACTGAATTTATGATCTAAAATTACTCCCAAGAATCTGGTTTCATATACTCTTTCAATTTCGACTCCATTTAAAATTAATTGAATTTCACAATTTGCCCTAACACCACCAAACACCATAAATTTTGTTTTGTTTTCATTTAATGATAATTTATTGATATCAAACCATTCCTTTAACCTGATCAACTCCTTTTCTTCTGTTGTCAACAATTCCTTAATATCTGGTCCTGAACTAAATGCATTTTTGTTATCCACAAATGCAATACATTTCAACTTATTAAGTATTGTACCAATATAATTCAAATGAAGTATAAGTAACTTGGGTCCCAATATCGAACCTTGTGGAACACCACAAGTTACTTTTCTAAAATGTGACATGGTATTGATAAATTTTACATTCTGAAACCTATTGTTTAAATAATTTCTTATCCAATTTAGTGTAACACCTCTTATACCATAACACTCCAATTTCTGCAGAAATAGGGAATCATTAATTGTGTCAAACAAGTTCTTTGCGGGTAGAGATTTACAATAAAAGAATTTGACAGGACTATTTTTTTAACATATCAATATTATATTAAAATCAATCAATAAAAGTCCTTATATGAATAGTGAACAACAATTTGATAATAACTGATAATCATGGACATTGATATCTCCCAGTTAACAAAATGCACTGCCATTGTAACAATAAACTCCAAACACTTTAATATTCTTCTTGCTAGTGTCTTTTGAATTGTACTAAACTTTGCAAAAATAAAAATATATAGGTATTTAAAAGTAAAATAATCTGAAAAATTATTATTGTTGTTGATCAAAGGACCTACTAAGCAAGTCTTTATGATGCAATAATGTAGAACCAATATTTTGTATTCCTTCTGCACAAGAGACTGGAACTGAATTTGTACTGAGAGCAGAACAACAGGCATGTTCCAAAGCAACACAAAGAAAATTAAGACACCCTTTCTCGCAGCTGTTAACTTGGTAGGAAACTGTTTCAGAACACAGCTAACTTAAAATTTTCCCACAAATGAAACACATAAGTTGGAAATTTACTACAAAATTACCACTTATAGCCCTCTTGGAGACAACAGGACAACTACCTCCACCAGAACCCAAAATAGCTGTAAAGTGTCAATTGTGAGGAAAACCACACCTCCAGAGAAGTGGAGACTGGATTTTTCACTGTGACTTTCTGACCTTGACACCCAAAACTTCCTATATGAGAATTAGCTGAACAGTTTAAATCCTCCCCTCCCTGGGCTGCGACCTTATCGTGGTGGAGGGGTTTGCGTGCCCCAATGATCCCAGGAGCGATGTTGTCCCGGGCTTTATGCTCCTGGTAGGGTCTCACAAGACAAACAGGTCCTGGGTGAGGGACCAGACAAACAGTAGCCCAGAAGACCCCAATGATGAGCAACAACTTTGTAACCACGAGTCCCTTGCCTGGACGCGGGTCACCGGGGTCCCCCCCTGGAGCCAGGCCCGGGGCTCGGCGTCTGGTGGCCAGGCTTTTTCCCACGGGGCCCGGTCAGGCACAGCCCGAAAAAGAGACGTGGGACCCCCTTCCAGCAGGCTCACCACCCGCAGGAGGGGCCATAGGGGTCTGGTGCTATGTGTGTTGGGTGGTGGCCAGGGGCGGGGAGCCTGGCGTACCGACCTCCGGCTACACAAGCTGGTTCTAGGGACGTGGAAGGTCACCTCTCTGGCGGGGACGGAGCCTGAGCTGGTGTGCGAGGTTGAGAAGTTCCGACTTGATATAGTCGGCCTCACCTCGACACACAGCAGGGGCTCTGGAACCAGCCCTCTCGAGAGGGGTTGGACTCTCTTCCACTCTGGAGTTGCCAGTGGTGAGAGGCGCTGAGCAGGGATCTCAATACTTATTGCGCCTCGGCTCGGTGACTGTGTGTTGAAGTTTACCCCGGTGGACAAGAGGGTGGCCTCCCTTCGCCTTCGGGTGGGGGGACGGTTCCTTACTGTTGTTTTCGCCTACGGGCCGAACAGCAGTTTGGAGTATCCGCCCTTTCTGGAATCCTTGGAGGGGGTGCTGGAGAGCGCCCCTTCTGGGGATTCCATAGTTCTGCTGGGGGACTTCAACGACCTGGAGAGGCGTGATTGGGAGGGACGCCCCCCCTGATCTGAACCTGAGCGGTGTTCTGTTATTGGACTTCTGTGCTCATCACAGATTGTCCATAACGAACACCATGTTCAGGCATAAGGGTGTCCATATGTGCACTTGGCACCAGGACACCCTAGGCCGCAGTTCGATGATCGACTTTGTTGTCGTCTCATCGGACTTGTGGCTGCATGTCCTGGACACTCGGGTGAAGAGAGGGGTGGAGCTGTCAACCGATCACCACCTGGTGGTGAGTTGTCTCCGATGGTGGGGGAGGATGCCAGTCAGACCTGGCAGACCCAAATGGATCGTGAGGGTGTGCTGGGAACGTCTGGTGGAGTCCCCTGTCAGAAGGAGTTCAACTCCCACCTCCAGTCAAACTTCAACCATGTCCCGAGGGAGGTGGGGGACATTGAGTCCGAGTGGACCATGTTCCGTGCCTCCATTGCTGAGGCGGCTGATCGTTGCTGTGGCCGTAAGGTGGTCGGTGCCTGTCGTGGTGGCAATCCCCGATCCCGTTGGTGGACACCGGCGGTAAGGGATGCTGTCAAGCTGAAGAAGGAGTCCTACCGGGCCTTTTTGGCCTGTGGGACTCCGGAGGCAGCTGACAGGTATTGGCTGGCCAAGCGGGCTGCGGCTGCGGCTGTCACCGAGGCAAAAACTCGGGTATGGGAGGAGTTTGGCGAGGCCATGGAAAACGACTTCCGGATGGCTTCGAAGAGATTCTGGTCCACCATCTGGCGTCGCAGGAGGGAAAGCGGTACACTGTCAACACTGTGTATAGTGGGGAAGGTGCACTGCTGACCTCAACTCGGGACGTTGTGAATCAGTGGAAGGAATACTTTGAAGACCTCCTCAATCCCACCGACACGTCTTCTGATTCAGAAGCGGGGCCTGGGGTCTCGGGCATAGATTCTCCCATCTCTGGGGTGGAAGTCACCGAGGTAGTTAAAAAGCTCCTCGGTGGCAGGGCCCCGGGGGTGGATGAGATCCGCCCGGAGTTCCTCAAGGCCCTGGATGTTGTGGGGCTGTCCTGGTTGACACGTCTCTGCAACATCGCGTGGACATCGGGGGCAGTGCCCCTGAATTGGCAGACCGGGGTGGTGGTCCCTCTTTTCAAAAAGGGGGACCGGAGGGTGTGTTCCAACTATAGGGGGATCACACTCCTCAGCCTCCCCGGGAAGGTCTATTCAGAGGTACTGGAGAGGAGGGTCCACCGGATAGTCGAACCTCGGATTCAGGAGGAGCAATGTGGTTTTTGTCCCGGCCGTGGAACTGTGGACCAGCTCTACACCCTCAGTAGGGTCCTTGAGGGTGCATGGGAGTTTGCCCAACCAGTCCACATGTGTTTTGTGGATCTGGAGAAAGCTTTCGACCGTGTCCCTCGGGGAATCCTCTGGGGAGTGCTCCGGGAGTACGGGGTAACGGACCCCATAATACAGGCTGTCCGTTCCCTGTATGACCGGTGCCAGAGCTTGGTCCGCATCTCTGGCAATAAGTCGAACTCGTTTCCAGTGAGAGTTGGACTCCGCCAGGGCTGCCCTTTGTCACCGATTCTGTTCATAATTTTTATGGACAGAATATCTAGGCGCAGCCAGGGTGTTGAGGGAGTCCGGTTTGGTGACCTCAGGATTCCGTCACTGCTTTTCGCGGATGATGTGGTCCTGTTGGCTTCATCATGCCAGGACCTCCAACTCTCCCTGGATTGGTTCGCAGCAGAGTGTGAAGCGGTTGGGATGAGAATCAGCACCTCCAAATCCGAGTCCATGGTCCTCAGCCGGAAAAGGGTGGAGTGCACTCTCCGGGTCAGGGATGAGGTCCTGCCCCAAGTGGAGGAGTTTAAGTACCTCGGGGTCTTGTTCACGAGTGAGGGAAGGATGGAGCGAAAGATCGACCGGCGGATTGCTGCAGCGTCCGCAGTAATGCGGGCGCTGTACAGGTCCGTCGTGGTAAAGAGGGAGCTGAGCCGAAAGGCGAAGCTCTCAATTTACCGGTCGATCTACGTTCCTACCCTCACCTATGGTCATGAGCTTTGGGTAGTGACCGAAAGAACAAGATCGCGGGTACAAGCGGCTGAAATGAGTTTCCTCCTCGCTGTAACAATGTAAATTTCCCCTGGCGTGGGGAGAAATAAAGAACTTTATCTCTTATCTCTTATCTCCGCAGGGTGGCTGGGCTCTCCCTTAGAGATAGGGTGAGAAGCTCGGCCATCCGGGAGGATCTCAGAGTAGAGCTGCTGCTCCTCCGCGTAAAGAGGAGCCAGATGAGGTGGCTCGGGCATCTAATTAGGATGCCCCCCGGACGCCTCCCCGGTGAGGTGTTTAGGGCACGTCCCACCGGGAGGAGACCCCGGGGAAGACCCAGGACACGCTGGAGAGACTATGTCTCTCAGCTGGCCTGGGAACGCCTTGGGGTCCCCCGGGAGGAGCTAGATGATGTGGCTGGGGAGAGGGAGGTCTGGGCTTCCCTCCTAAAGCTGCTGCCCCCGCGACCCGACCCGGACCAGCAGTAGAAGATGGATGGATGGATGGATAGAAGTGATCTAGAGAGATGGACTGTGCTCCCTTTCTCGTGGCTAGGAAGAATAACATTGATAAAAATGAATGTGCTACTCAGGCTACTTTATCCCATTCAAATGGTTTCAATATTATTTTCTAAAAGGGTACTAAAAGATCTAAATGGCTGGCTAAGTTCTTTTATATGGAACAAATGTATACCGAGTCTAAAAATGGCACCACTGCAACTTCCAGGTTCTATGGGTGGCCTGGACCTGCCAAATATCAAAATATACCAGCTGTGTGCTCACTTGAGTTTCATATCCGAGTGGGTAAACGATGAAACATCCTCTGTTTGGCTGGACATTGAATTATCAAAGTACAGACTACAGGATCTACTATTTTTTGTGAATTTCAAGAGTATTAGGAATAGTTGCGATAACCCACTAACAATAAACGCCCTGAAAGCAAGGCGATCAATCCGCCATCTGGCAAGGAAGGCTCAAGTTAACTTCTGGGTTTACACCACTACTTAATGATATAGAATTCTTGCCAGGGATGTCAGATTCCAACTTCCAGCAGTGGGGAAATAAAGGCATAACTAAACTGGCAGATTGACTGTGGACAAGGAGACATGGGAGGATATTTGGAGTTATGCCAAAAAGATATCTATTTGTACTCGAACTAAGGCAATCCAGTTTAAAATCTCACACAGAATACATATATCCCCAATTCGCAGACATTTCTTTCATTCTTCACTTTCTTCTTTGTGTCTCCAAATGTAAAATTGAAATAGGCACCTTAACCCACTGCCTGTGGTCATGTTACAAATTACAACAATACTGCTCTGATATACTCTGTGAAATGCAGAAGATATTTGACAGAGATGTAGACATGGATCCAGTGTCTTTGATTTTGGGACTTCCAAATAGGAATGTAACTACTGCAGCTGGGAGAAGGTTATATAATATTCTTATTTTTGCTACTAGGAAAGTGATACTGTTGCAATGGATGAGTGACAAGGCCCCTAGTCTTAAGATCTGGCACAACGTTGTTTTTGAGCTACTTCCTTTGGAATATCTTACAAATATGGTACACAGCAAAACAGATCAATTCTATCAAGCTTGGCAGCCGTACCTAAACTATCTTGGACCGGAGGTTTCATCTATAGCCATACAAGGAATCACCTGACTTGAAATGCTTTATGAACAGAAATAATCATTATTATTTGTGTATAGGTGTGGTCTGTTTCCTGTGACCTCTTATTACTTATTCACTTATGCATCTGCATGCATGGGTATAAGCATATGTATATGTATGAATGCACTTATGAATGTATGTGGAAGTACATGCATATGTTGTACATATTGCTAAGCTGAGCTGTCTGTGTGGGGTTTTTTTTGTTAAATGATGTTTGTGTTTTCATTGGTGTTATTGTGCTAAAACTTGAAAACCTAGTAAACATATTGGGAAAAATACAAACAAACCCCCCCCCCAAAAAAAACAATGACTTTTCTGATCATAGTAAGGTTTATGATGGAGTTCCTCGGGATTCTGTCTTAGGACCGATACTTTTCACATTACACACTTTAGGCAATATTATGTTAGGTCTGCCTCTGCAGGTCCTGGCTGGGGCCCCTCCTTCCCCTTGTGTGTGTGTTTCCTTTTTAGGAAGGAGTACCAGCGAGACAGCAATGGCAGGTGTAGGTAGTTCTCATCTGGGCAATCAGCAGAAGTGGCAGCAGATGTGCAGAGCCAATCAGTCCACCATTCCGTCACTACATAACCTGACTCTTCTCTTCATTCTACTTTGGATCGTAAAAGCTACTAGTCAGTATTGATTCAGTCTTGCTGCGTATGTTTAAGAACCTTAGTAACGTGTCTGTTCTCTTCTCAGCCTGGACTGCTCCCGGATTTGGATTCTTCAGACCCACCTGCCTACCAGCCTTGCCCACCGTCAGGATTAGTCACCCGGTTCATTCTCCAACCATCCCTCCGTCGACTACCAGCTCCTGTCCTCACCTGCCGTCTCCGCTGCAGACGCATGTCCATGCCTCCATTCCACCTTTGAGCTACAGCCAGTCATTCCTCCTAGTTGCCAGCTAAGCACCCGTCCGAGCAGACTCCGTTTAGTGTTTATAGTTCTTAGTGAATAATATTGCTATAGTAGTTTTTTGTTTACAGAACCTCAGCTCATAGTTAGAGTTCTAATAGCTGTAGTGTTCAAGCTTCCTAGTTTGTTGGTTATTCCACTTAAAAAACATTACTTTCTAGTTTGGGTGTCTAGTTTGACACTTTAGTTTGGGTGGCTTCCTTAATAGTCCTTTTTCATTTCTCTGAACTTGCTGTAGTAATTTGAGCTAGTGTTAAACTGTAGATCTCCTGCCCAGGAAATACCTGTTGTGGGTCCGCCAGCCACTCGAGGCAGAAATGTGTTCAAGTTTAAGTCATTATCCTGTTGTTCCAGTACTTCCGGTATTTTGAGTTCCCTGAGATCTGTAGTTCTGTAATCCTTGTTTTTTTTTAATAAATGACTATTGATGCATAGTCTGACTCCATCTCTTCCCTGCATCTGAGGTTCTAAGAGAAAAAACTTGGCATATTATTAGGAAGCACTGTATTAATTGACATTGTTATGCTGACGACACTCACTTGTATTTACCTATGAACCCTGAGTAAACTAATCAGCTAGCCAGACTGTAGAGATTGTCGGACATTAAGACCTGGGTGACCTGTAATTTCCGACTACTAAATTCAGACTTCAAGATGTCAAGATTTCAAGACATATTTATATATATATATATATATATATATATATATATATGTATATGTGTGTGTGTGTGTGTGTGTGTGTGTGTGTGTGTGTGTGTGTGTATAAGATTGAAAAGCTACATAAGAAGGAAAACAAAACTACATAAAAATAACTATAGTGGCTCCCCCCTTTACAACAGAGCACACAAACATATTATTTGCATCTTGAAAATTCACATATTCTGTATGGTACATCACAGGTACAAATGTAATTACATACAGTTTAAGTTTCCTTTCACAACAGTTGACTTAATGGACAAACGCAGGCTCTAGTTTTGCAGCTCCTAACAGTTTTCAAGTTTCTAGCAATACTGAATCAGTATAATTTTCGTAGTCAACAAAAGAGCAACACATACATACATCAAAACTTTACACATGCATATGGCTGAATACTTCATGTAAGAAACATACATTGATGGTTTATTTACCTTAGACAAGGTAAGGTTCAGGAAGGAAAGAAAGCGTCCTCATTCTCGTGGAACTCCAAAATCTCACGTTGTCACAGGTGGTTACCCCCCCCAAGCATGTCCCCTGGTGGTGTTTTGTGTAAACTGCATTGAATTTTCCACCTGGTTACATATGTACTATATATACGGTTATTGCATTACATTCACTCTGTTTCCCCCTGTGTCCTTTCTCAGAGTGTCTTTGCTCCCAGAGCTCGATGCTACTGATCTGTGGTTGTGCAATGTATCGCAAACACACGTCTACCTAGTCTACGAGGTAAGAAGAAGTTTGCCATTGCTGACACCACTTTCAACATCGCATTTTATCAAATAGTTGCATTTCAGCAGTTAGTTTTAATTTCACACCTTGAATTGTTCATAACCTGGTTGTCACGGTGGTCTCTGTATAATAAATTGTATAAATGCCTGTATTTCTGAACTTCTGCTGCTAGGAGGTCCTGTTCTTCTGCCAGCTTTCCGCTTCTCCGTCCCCATAGTTAGAAAAATTTGAAGGTGCGCGATGCGGAAATTTTCCGCTTGAGAAGGGCTGTGTGAAGGGGCATGGCTTCTAAAATTACGTAATTTGTCCGCATGGAGCCGCACGGACCTCGCAGACACTGCAAGCATAAAACAAACTTTAGTCTCCATCATGTCCACTGTGGGATGCTGCTGCTGACTTTCCTCCAGTCTACCGCTTCCAGCTGCCCATTTTCACCAATCTACTCTGCTTCGCCATTACTATACTTGATATGCTCATCTACACACTGTTTGCATCTTACAACCAGCTACTTATGTAGTGTATTTAATGCCAGATCATTACACCATAACAGTAAATGTATGAATCAGTTTCATTGTTGACTTGTACCTGTATGTATCATTTATGTTACTCTGATCATGCATATATCCCAATGTGTGTTATATGTTTCCTTGTCCACCACCCCCATCTTCTCACATCCCTCTCCCACCACCTCCCCACCCACTCTATCTCTTCTGTCCCTCTCAACCTGCCGGCCAGCGGCAGATGGGTCCCCCCATAGGAGCCGGGTTCTGCTCAAGGTTTCTTCAAAGAGAATTTTTCTTGACACTGGCGCCTTAGAGCTTGCTCTGAGGGTTCAGGCATATGGGTTCTGCAAACCGTCTTGAGACAATTTGAATTGTAATTGGTGCTATATAAATAAAGTTGAATTGAATTGAATTGAATTGAATTGAATTGAATTGAATTGAATTGAATTGAATTGAATTGAATTGAATTGAATTGAATTGAATTGAATTGAATTGAATTGAATTGAATTGAATTGAATTGAATTGGGCTGCACAGTGGTGTGGTGGTTAGCACTTTCACCTTGCAGCTAGAAGATCCCCGGTTTGTGTCCCAGCTTTCCCGGGATCTTTCTGCATGGAGTTTGTATGTTCTCCCTGTGCATGCGTGGGTTTTGTCTGGGTACTCCAGCTTCTTCCCACAGTCCAAAAATATGCTGAGGCTAATTGATTATTCTAAATTGCCCATAGGTGTGAATGTGAGTGTGATTGTTTGTCTGTATATGTTGCCCTGTGATAGACTGGCAACCTGTCCAGGGTGTCCCCTGCCTTTGCCCTAAGTCAGCTGGGATAGGCTCCAACCCCCCACGACCCTAAAGAGGATTAAGTGGTGTATAGATAATGGATGGATGGATGGATGAATTGAATAGACCAGCAGAGTCACTGCCAAACACAGAAGTAAGTCATTCTGAAATCAATGGCTAAATCTCATGAAGTGTCAACCTGCCCCATTTTAGCACCGAAATATATCATAGAGCTTTGCACTGGTTCAGGAAGGCATGAAGTCACTCTTGTCACAAGGCCTTTTTCTGTCCAGTTGTGAGCATCTTCAAACCAGCCCTCCTTATTAGCATGCTTTTTAAGTGAGGCTGCAATGATTCATTTTGCCTGCTCTGTGCTTGACATTCCCTGCCACATCAGCCTGTATCGATAGTAAATCATCTCTCCTTTCTCTCTAGCCTCCTCCTCGTTTTATAAAAGGTTCTGTGTATGTATATGTATCTGCATATACATACATAAGTTGGCTCCGTATTCATGCTTATTCTTTCAAAATTGCAAATGCACACTGGCCAGAGGTCACAAAAACCCATATAATACAGGTCCTCATGATGCAGGACAGTTCGTACTTCTTGTTGTCCTCTCTCATTTCAACTGTTTTTGAGAGGACTGACATTACTAAACCTTGAAGCAGTGGCTGTGAAAGTTTTACAAATTGGAAAAAAAAACCTTTGGACAAAGAGAAATTTATCATTTAAATAATAAAATAAAAATAAAATAGCATCTATTTGAAATATGTTTTGCTGGTAGACTTCAAAACCCATGATATGGTCAAGTCACAGTCACAGTAAAAGGAAAAAAACAGAAGAGACAGAAACTGTGACATTCAGGAGGCTCTTAAAGGTTCCTGGTGATGATAAACAGTATTTTGTAATATTGTGATATTGTGACCAGTGCATTAGTGGTTTGTGAAGTGAAATGTGTGGTGAGACTTAGAGTCTTACAGGGTAGCTCTGGAATGCTACTTTGGTGCCATGAAGTCAGAATAACCCACCAGAAAGAGGCTCTAATGCCACTTAATAGGCTATTGCAGTTTGAATGTGTGTGTGAGACAGGAGGGGGTTGTTGAGGGCTGCTGACTCGTGGGCTTTTGTGGTAAAGGAGCATTAGTAAATTGAGGGGAAGCATTAGTGAACAATTAGAACTTAACACTGGGATTTAAAACAGTGGTGGATCTGTGGTCTTCTTCCATTAACAGGGCTGAATAGGGAGAAATAAGTTACGAAGTTGGTTTAGGTAGGGCATGTATGCATATGTGTGGTGGGAGAAATTGGAGGGTCTGAAATGTGTATGTGTGTGCATGTGTGTGTGTGTGTGTGTGTGTGTGTGTGTGTTTTCTGTAGAGGCATAGAGAGGACTGCTGGCATCAATATAACAGCATTACATACCGTCTTGTTCTAACCAATAACAGCAGAAACAAAATGCCTCATATTGATGACTTAAAAGTTAAAGTGACCACAGATAAGGAGGTTATCTAGGATTGGTTTTCGCCTCCATCTGCACTTTGGGCAATTTAGCCAAAAACAAAACAAAACAAAAACAAAACACAAGATCAATTTAAATTAGACAAAACTGCTAGGTAATATGTTTGAAAATCTGAAGAAACTGAATACATTAATGGGTACAAATTATGGAGTAATTGGCCATTTATGTGTTGAGATAAGAGTAAAATCCATTAGCAAAGAGAAAATTTTGTTGTCTTCACTGGCTGACAACATCAAGTTTCAGGAAACACGTGTTTCCAAAGTCAGAAATTATGACTGAAGTCTACAGTCCACAGTGAGTGAAGTTACAGAGGCAAAATGTCTCAAACAAGAGACAACGAGAAATTAGACAGTGTATTAGCAATTCAAAAATTTGATGAGGGAAAGCTATCATTTATTTTGTATGTAACATCTGTGAGCTACTGGATACCTTGAATTCCCCCTTGGGATTAATAAAGTATCAATCAATCAATCAATCAATCAATCAATCAATCAATCAATCAATCAATCAATCAATCTATCTATCTATCTATCTATCTATCTATCTATCTATCTATCTATCTATCTATCTATCTATCTATCTATCTATCTATCTATCTATCTATCTATCTATCTATCTATCTATCTATCTATCTATCTATCTATCTATCAGAAGTTGATGTAGGGTATATGAGTGAATGAGTGTATATGAACTTAGGCCCTATACACCCACAAACTGTAACAGATGTGAATGTTGTGCTGATGAACACAAGTATGGCAAGTGTGACAGACAAAGCTAAAGGGAAGTGTAAACCGGTCAGGAGATTATAGGTTTACTGGATGCTGGATGCCTGACCAGCAACAAAGGTGCAATGAGTTGAAATATGTAAAAGGGATTACATATGCCAAAGCAGCAGGACAGTATCTGCACAGCCTAAGAATGAGTACAGACACAACATGCACATTAAAGCAAATTAACAGAAGGTATCCTGATTGTGGACAAAAACATTTGTGCCATCAAACCCTAGTCAAACCGTGCTCACCACTGTGCTCCTCTCTGGAGCTCTGGATTCTGACGGTACCTGCTTATACTTAACCTCTTAAGACCCGAGCTATGGTTGGGCTTGCATTTTAGATTTCTTCTAGTTATTTGGGATAAGGAGTAACCAATACACATAATAATCGGATAATATCTAGTATCTGAATATTATATTTATATTTTATTATATTTATATTGTATCAATATTATGTTTCTATTGTTAATATTATTATTTGTTATGATAATAATTATTGTTATTTTTTATTATTGTCATTATTATGAACAACATGCAGTCTTTGAAAGAAAAAAAGTTCACATATTGCTCCAAGTTCCTAGGAGGTTAAAAAAAGAAAAATTCCGTCACATACTTATAAAACTACAATGAAAACTGTCATAGCCCCTCCCTCCTCTGTGCTACACCCCGGATCAGCTGACAATCCTGGCCGACTGGACCCAGCTGCGGTGAGAGCGCAGCTGTGCCCGATCAGTGATCAGCGGCAGTTAAAGCCTGACTCGCCCCACCAGTCGTCGCTGGATCATTGTCCTTGCTGGCTCCCCGCCAGCCGCTCTGCCCAGGTCTGCTTCGGCTCCGGACTCCCCCCTGCCTGGCTCGTTCCCGAAGCTTCCCACCCTCTGTCCTCGCCTCGGCTCCTCGTCGCTGCACTCCTGCAGCCGCCTTGTCTCCGCTGCACTCCTGCAACCGCCTATCTCCGCTGCACGTCGGCAGCCCCGGCGTGCGCCGCCATAAGACTGCCGGCTTTAAGACCTGTCTGCGCCCTCCCTGTTTGGGCCTGCTGTTTGTGAGTCTAGCTGTTTCATTTTGAGTTTAGGTTCTAGCCTCAGTAGTGGCTTGTTTGTTTACAGTTCTAGCTTGTTTTAGTGCCCTTTCTGGTTTCATTCGAATAAAAGTCCTTGGTTTGAGAATCGGTTTTGTCTCCTGTGTGCCTGCACTCTGGGTTCAACCCTCCCGAGCCCCTTGAGAGAAAACTGCTCCCTCCTACCTGTAGTCTCTCATTCGGGTCTACACTCCCACTAGCTCACTACACCTGGCCAGCAAAAGGTGCCTGATACAACTACCACAACGGGGCCCAAGGTCAACAGCTAGACTCCTCTCTGTTGTTCCACTACAGTGGAACAACAGAGAAGTTACCAAACTCTGTTACCAAACTCTGTTTGATCTGCAGATTCTCAGTCCTTAAGACCTTTAGATATGTGAATTTAACTCTACAATTGTGATGCTAGGAGCTAGTGTCATAATTTAAGCTAGTGCTACTCATTGCTAGGATGAGAGTTGAATCTTAATGGTAAGTGTTATCTTGCAGAAGTGAGTTTGTAACAAATGTTACAAATAGGCAAATAGGATGTGTAAATCAAATTTTAGAACAAACAATGAAAAGAATGGAAAACCTAATGTGTCAATTGAATTTATGCATACATTAAATAATCCTGTTGAAAGTGGCAGCCCAACGGAAGCCCATGGAAGCCATATAAGGCATCAAGACCGGAGGTCTTATATGACCTCTCTTCATCTGCACTCATGAGTTGAAAACAAGGTCACGCTGAGCTAAGCAGAAACAATGCTAACCGAGCAGAAATAAAAAAACAGGAGGTGGTTAAACTTTTGATATGATTACATCATATACATCCTGATTAGGTCTTAAGACAATAGGTTGTGGCTTTCCATAATGGAAGAGGAGTATTTAGAAGAAGTTTGCTTAGGTGTATAAGACGATGTAATGCTTTGTGCATTTGCTCATGTTTGTTCTTACAGCCCTGTATTGAATAAACAATATTTACATCAGACTCTGAAGACTGCTTGAAGACTCTTCCTTGAAAACTTTTTGACGACTCCACCTTTTGATCCAGAATTGATTTTGACTACGTTTGACAAAGCTGCTGAACATTACTGGCCTTTGGCATGCAGACTGAGTCACAACAAAAGCTTACAAACACAATAAAACTATGTGTGAGATTTGTTTTTGCATGGTTGTTAAAATAAGGTTTTCTCTGTTTCATGTGTCCAATATTTTCTCATGCATTATGAAATTACAGTGCATATCAGTGAAAAATGCTAGATTTCTCATGTTTAAATGGTGCTAACACTTTGAGGTTTCTGGAGAGCCCTGCACATTGTTGATCTTGACAAGAAATCCCCTATTGGTGTTAAATCTTTTATAGAATTAATCAAGTCCACTGAATTAAAAAAAATCAAGGTTTGATACTATGACGAGAACATTACTCATGTTTTGTAATATTTCCTTAATTGCTTTTTGCAAGTCTTTTTTTCCCTTTGAGTCTGAATGGTCAGGAGAATTTTATCCACGGATGGCAAGGCCCCAAGCCAGGACTTATTTTGCTAAGTTGCTATGACCCTGAACAGTCTTGGAAGGGCTATGAACACCCAGCTACCTGAGTTGTTAGGCAAGTTCCAATCCCAACAAAATGGCAAAGGATTACAGTTTTTCTCAGTCGCATTGGTACATTTCTCAGATCAGAATTCAAATTCTCAAAACTATTTGTTCAATCTTCACATCACTGTGTCACGTGCACATCGAAAAAGCAGTTTCTCATTTCTTTGAACAAGTTGCAAATGCTTTGGTACATCCATGCAAATTATTATGTACAATTCTCTGCTGTTTCCTACATTTTAAATTGCTTATATCATGTTGAGCATGCAGCTCACTCTGAACGTTTGAGTATTTCTTCTTCTTCGACCTTGTGTTACACTGTAGGTTTTCCTGCCTAGCTGCATTCCTTGCTTCTAGTAGTTTCTTCAGATGTTCATCGTGCTCATCAAACCAATCTTGATGTTTCCTCTCAGGGTGGCCTAATACATCACTCGCAGTCTGATACACCATATTCTTCAGTGTTTCCCATTTCTCTTCTATGTCATTCTCTGAGTTGTTGCTGTCCCAGTCTTTCAAGTTTTCATCCATTTCCTGTGTAAGTTCTTCCTGCTTCTTTTGGCCTTTCAGTGCACTAGTGTTTAGCTTCCGTGGTGACTTCAGACCCGTTCTGCAGTGCTGCTTTCATCTGCAAATCCTTAATCTGGATCTCAGCGTAATATGGTCAGTGCACACATCTTATTGCTCTGGTGTCCAATACATCACATGATACACACAGGAGTTAGTACTTGATTGCATAACCATTTTTTTTATGACTGCAGCCATGCGTCTTGGCATACTCTCCACCAGATTCTGACATTGTTCTGCTGTCACAGCAGCCCATTCCTGTTGCACAAATTCAAACACATTTGCTTTGTTTTTGGGCTTGTGGTTCTCCATTTCGTGTTTCATGATTTTCAATTGGATGAGGATCTGGCGATTGAGCAGGCCAAGGCATGGTTTGAATGTTCTGGTTCTCCATTCAGGCTTTAACTGACTGTATATTTTTGACAATATGTCGACTTTCATAACTTTCAGCACAAGTTAAAAGTGAATTTGAACAATCCCATTAGTGACTGGCCACTCCACTCTCTTGCTCGTCATCAGTGCAATTAAAAGCTCTCTGTGAAATGGTCAGTATAAGCTATTAATCAAAGGCATAACAACTCTTTTATCTCATTCTTAGTGACTCGATACAACCTATTGTCCGAAATTATGGTGTACCACTGTAAATATCAAAGGCAGTGAAAATGTCTCTTTTGAATTTATGTGCATGTGCATGTGTGCGTGTGTTGGACTTAATGAAATAGATGCTGACCCAGGCTCCAGGACAGGCTCCCAGGGGCAGGAAATTGATCGCAATGGGAAGAGAAGACCATTTATAGGGGAAACTATTCTTGATTAAGGGTATAATGCAGACAGCACAGTCACTAGCTTATAAATCAATCTGACAGAGAGAGACAGACAGCTCATGGAGTACTGTATAGATAGAACTTTCTCTTTACATTTTTCTTTTATGTCAGAAAAATGTAATATTAGTAACATCTTTCCTTGACCCAAACCAACTGCTGCCAAAAACTGGATATTTTGTCATCATGAAATTATTTTGAAATATGTCAGTGAACATTTTAATGTTATATTCAGTGTTAGCGTAATTGTAACTTGCCAGATAATTTTGTCAAGAACATTTTCATTATTATATTAATAAAAAACATAATCTGGTCACCTTTGCTGTTGCAGTTTAGTTTTATAAAAATGTAGTTTGTAGGAGATACAGTTTTCTGTTTCTGTGTTTGTTTTTGGTAATGATGCAAATTTCTACACACTGAAACACAGACCTGAAATAATATATGATCTTCATAATAAAAGCACATGAAAATGTATATGCCATAAATTGTCCAGTTAATGTGTGCAAATTCTAATTCAATATTTAAATGGTCTGCACTAATATTTGGAAACTTTTTAACCTTAGCCATTCTACAAAGCACTTTACAATGTTTGTCAATCGCCCATTTACTTACAGTAGTGAATGGGAGTGGATTTGCCACATAGGTGGAGGTTTCAGGGCTCAAACCACCAACCTAGTGATAAATAGACAACATACTCTGCCACACATCCACAGCTGCTCTGACTGCAATACTTAACCATGTCTCAGTTTTAAAGGTGTGCTTTTTATATGTTTAAGTGTTTCAAAATTTTAAAGGTAAACTATGTTTTTAAAGTATGAGTCAATTAAAATTATACCTGTGGTGTAAGAAAATTTACTTTTAATGGATGATTTTTCACTTTCAATAGTCCATCCATCCATTTTCTTCTGCTTATCTAGGGCCGGGTCACGTAGGCAGCAGGCGAAGCAGGTTGTTCCAGACATCCCTCCCCCCAGCAATGCTTTCCAGCTCATCCTGTGGGACCCCGAGGCGTTCCCAGGTCAGATGAGATAAATAATTCCTCCAGCAGGTTCTGGGTCTGCCCCAGGGTCTCCTCCCAAGCGGACGTGTTCAGAAAACTTCCAAAAGAAGTCCTCCCAGAGGCATCCGAATCAGATGTCCAAACCACCTCAACTGGGTCCTTTCGACGTGAAGGAGCAGCAGCTCTACTACGAGCTCCCCCCGGATGTCTGAGCTTCGCACCCTATCTCTAAGGCTGAGCGTAGCCACCCTGCGGAGGAACCTCATTTCGGCCGTTTGTATCCGTGATCTTGTTCTTTCAGTCACTGCCCATAATTCATGGCCATAGGTGAGGGTTGGAACGTAGGTGGACCGGTAAATTGAGAGCTTTGCCTTGCGGCTCAGCTCCCTCTTCACCACGATGGTTCAGTACAATGCCTGCATTGCTGCTGACGCCGCACCAACCCGCCTGTCCATCTCTCGCTTGATTTTCCCATCACTCGTGATGATCCCGAGACACTTGAACTCCTTTGCTTGGGGAAGCAACCCCCCCCCCACCCCCACCCCACACCCCCACCCCCACCCCACACACACACACACACACACACACACACACACACACACACACACACACACACACACACACACACACACACACACACACACACACACACACACACAAACACCCAGAGGGAGCAATCCACCGGTTTCCGGCAGAGAACTATGGCCTCGGACTTGGAGGTGTTGATCTGCATCACTGCCGCTTCACACTCGGCCGCAAACCGCTCCAGTTGTTGCTGAAGGTCACGGTCTGAGGTCACCAGACTTTCAATAGTAAAAAACATTAATCACATATTCATTCATTAATCAATTAAATTTTTCTATGACGATGCTGGGCTGCACAGTGACTTGGTGTTTAGCACTGTCGCCTTGGTTCAGACTGAATATAAAACTGACAAGACATGGTTTGTGTGGTCATTTCCAACACACAATATGAATCACAGAGGAATTTCTTGTTTCACGTCTTTGTATAATCATAAATAGTATTAAAAAAATATGATGGTCATTTCATCTCAAATCATCAAGTTTTACAATAATTTCTACTTGACCGTCTCTGAATTGCATGAATTTGTTTTAGCATTAAACATGGATATTTATAAACAAAAATAGAGACAATATTTAGAGACAAAGATAAAAGCCTGAAATTATCACTAATGATTTCACATCATGTCATTGATTCCAAATCTGAAATATTGGACAGGAAGATCAGATAATCTCTGATTATGCATGAGTAACACATTAGCAAAGAAATAGATAATGCAAAAGTCAACTAGTGATATTCTCTGGACTATATGTAGTTACATGCCACAATAATATAACTGAACATATAAAATACTTCCAATACCTGGTCACAAAAATGAAAAAATAAGTTGGTGGATAGCCTCATGCATGTAGAACAGTACTGCAGTTCCATGTCTGAAAGCGGTTCACCAAATATAACCAAGAAAAATATTTTTATATGGTCATATCTTTCATTTTCAGGTCCCAGTTTGTAGGCTGGAGTAACAAGGCAAACTGTTACCTTACCCATTATACCCATTATAATTTATCTACTTATTAGAGGAGAATTTACCACCAAAGTCTTGTTAACATAAGTACATCAGATTACTGTTAAATACATGTCATGGCATGAAAAATTCCACTATCTCAACAGATTTATGTATTTGGTAGGGCTGTCAAAATTAACGTGTTAATACAGATTAATCAATCATCATGATTAATATCATTAAAAATTTTAATGCAATTTATGCTTCTGCAGCGGAGAATGACTCAAAATCCCTAAAACGTCTCTGGCAACACATTTCGGGTAGATTATCTGACTTACCGTTGCGCATGCCGTCACTCATGGGCAGCTGGGTAATTGATCCGGTAGTGGCAGAACCAAGCAACTCCACATGGAAGATGGTAAGACTGATTTATCGGCCGGCTGATTAAATCACCCAATTATAGCCCTTTTCAAAATAATCATTATTGGCTGGAGTTTTGACGATTAAACGTCGATATATTCTTAATTTCTCATAAAACAGTAAATGCTGTTAAGTGTCTGAGTCACACAGAATGATGTCCTTGCAATGTTTTTCCAATACATAGAGCTCTGACTCCAATCAATCCGCAGTCCTCAACACTGTCTTCTCAGTAATGTACAGGAGTAAGCTATAGCCAGGCAACATTACAGGAGTGGGCTGAGCCAACAGTTAAGTTTAAAAAGACATTGTGAAATTAACAATGACTCAACATGTCTTCAGTTTCAGTTAAGGGAAAAATATAAAGTTAAAATGATTAACACAGCAACCGTCATGATATCATGTCACTCTTAGTTTTACTTTGTCAGAAATTACTACAACGTGACACAGTCTGTAACAGCAACTAACTGTGTGTGTTGCTATGGAGTAACATTAGTGTTGGACTATTTGTGACCATTATATATTTTTAAATGTCTCTGTCAAAGATGACATGTTTTGACATCTGAAAAAGGCGTCTCTGGTTTTTATTTTGGTTCATATGAGTCATAACTTCATGGCAAAGAAAATAATGGAGTAGAGAAAATGTGATTTAATGTTAAAGGGTGTCAGAGGGCTGCATCAATAATGTTTTGCCAGTAACTTCACCTGTACTATAACCTACCTCTAATATGCAGCAACAAGAAGTACAAGACAAGATGTATTTCATAACTTTGAATTTTTTTTAAGGTTATATAATTCCCGAGAGGTTTAATGCTTCATCGCAATGTTTTTGTATTTGAAAATTCCTCTCTGTTGTAACGTTACACAAATACTAAAGGACAAAGTATTGTCAAACAGGCAGATGTTCTGCCGTTGTTGTTGTAAGCGTTAAGGGACCAAAAGAGAAGTTATTTTATTTATAATATATTTTTTAATTAATCGGCTTAATAATCAGTTATAAATATTGGAGTCGGCATCGGCCTCAAAGAATCCATATTGGTCGGGCCCTACTAAACAGCACGTTGGCCCTCTTGGTGGGAAATTTGAAGACAAAAAATAAAAAACAACACGGAGCAGTCGACCGATATACAGTAATATGCACACTCTGCAGGAAGAAGTTTTCACCGAAGCACTTCCAGCTTAAAGTACCACATTAATGCGATGCATGCATTAGTCAGGGATTCTGACATGAGCCTTTAAAGGTGTTTAATAAACACCTTAAGGGCATAAATAGTCCCCTCTTTCTTGAGCCTGTTTGCGCATGCAAAATGAAATCCAATTAATATAGATCAAAAATGAATGATATTTAATCAGGATTAATTGAAATTAATTCACAGCAACCCTGTGATTACTCTGATTAAAATTTTAATCGTTCGACAGCACTAGTATTTGGTCTTAGTTACATTATGCTGATGTCATCCTAATAACCTAATGCAGTAATAATTTCCTGACCAAATACATAGATCTGTAGTAGGAAAGTTTCATACACTGACAGATACTTTACCCTTTGATGCACAACATGGGTCAAAAGAGACCCATATGAATTTTCCATGTTTTCCCTTTGATGCACAACATGGGTCAAATGTGGCCCATATTCATTTCCCATGTTATTTCATGCTGGCTGAGTGTTTCTGTCATATATCTTCGAAATAAATCTATTTTGTTATTTACTATTCCAAGTATTCAGTAAATATCTTGTTTTTATTGAGCACAAATCATCATTTTTATTCCTTTCATCCTTTATTTCCTTTCATACTTTATGAACAAGCACAGCTTTTGTATTTCCACATCCAGTTGGATGCACCTGGGTCAGGAACGACCTGAAGGCAAGCCCAGGATCAATTCACCCATAACTGAGGAGCTTGGGACTGGAAAAATGGCTGAACAGGTGAGAAATAAATGAAGGCTACTGCTAACTGGCTAGGCACGCCATGGCCCAGATATTGGAGAGGAGTAGAGATGCTCCCAGAGGCTCCAATCATTCCACAACCTCTCCCTAAACTTAGGCCATCTGCGGCTGAGGGAAGTGTTGGAAAGAGGGGAAACACAAGAAGATGAGAACGAGATCAGTGCCACAGTGAAATTGGTCACGGACATGGATCAGAATTTTGGACTGATCAAGTCTTTGGTGTTAGAACTCATTAGGAGACTGGGAAAGATACGATCTCCCACAAGGGCGAGACAGGACCGTGAACAGACCAGAGCAATGAAGGGATGGGAGAGGCGGCTCTCTCTGAAGAAGCATGACTATAGGGTGCATCAGCGGTTGTACCTCAGGGATCAGGCAAAGCTGGCAACCTTGGTCCTAGATGGAGTGGCCAGTGTGGAATGCTCCCTGCCTATTGACCAAGTTCATGAGGCATTTCGTGGAAGGTGGAAGATGGTGGGGGAGTTCCATGGGCTCAGGTTGTTCTGGTCCACAGCAATAATGGATAATGAGGAGTTCTACATCCCAATCCTCTCATCCGAAGTGAGTGAAAACCTTGCCAAAATGAAAAACGCCTAGACAGGATCAGCCAAAAGACACTAGACTGGGATCCACAGGGTGAACAAATCTCATGACTATGCACAGCATGGATGGTCCATGGAGTCATTCCTAAGGCACTCAAGGAGTGTCAAACTGAACTGCTGCCTAAGTCAGGGAATGCAGGCATGCTTTAGGACATTTGTGACAATTGGTTTCGTAGTACTGAGACTATTTACCCGGATAATGGCGACAAGGCTACATTAAGCCTGTCCATTGAACCCAAGGCAAAGGAGCTTCCTCGCCTTATTGAGTGGATGCGTGGAGAACTTGGTTATGCTGGATGGAATAATCAAGCAGGCAAGCTTGGGTGGGCCCCACTTGCAGTAATATTCATAGACTTTGCATTTGACTCCATCTCTCATCAGCATATTCTGTGTGCTCCGGAACAGTGACGTGTTTACTGCCATGTCACTGAAATGATTCAAAACACATTTGTGGATTGCGTGATGAGGATCAGTAGTGGAGGACAGAAAACACCCCATATCGACATGAAGGTTGGAGTCAAGCGAGGAGACCCAATGTCCCCGATGCTTTTCAACCTTGCCATGGATCCCCTGATCTAGGCACTGGAGGAGACAGGAAGGCTCCTCTGAAACCATCACAACTCCCCAGGGTTTTAAACTCATTTGCTCTACTGAGAATGATTTACCAAGCAGATGTAGGCAAAGTCCCAGCAAACACTCCGGCCACAATCGATGGGATGGTCTGGAAGGCAGTGAAGGCATGGCTCCATCTTCCACCATCTACATGCAATGGACTGCTTTACTCCCACCACATAGATGATGGCTTAGGCGTCATGAGATTGGAACGGATCATCCCTTCGATACAATTTAGATGATTGTACTGAATGTCCAGGTTGGATGATGACTGGACGAGACATGCAATGGTGAGTATGGTGACGCATGAGGTCTGGTGCAGAATGTGGAGCCAGGTTGGTGTTGGACCTGAGGATACCCCTGTGTAGGAATTGAAAAATGGTCTGGTGGGCTTCCAGTAATACCTGACTGGAGGCAGGTGGAAAACAAGGGCTTTCCTGTGGGTGCCCATGGGAAATGTCTACCATGCAATGACACCATACTTGCCAAACTGGATGTTTCTGTAGGCCGGAGGGAGACGTTTTCCAGGCTGGTGAGCCGGAGAGCCCTGTTGTACTCCCTCGATGTACTGCAGTCTTTTTTCATGATCCAACAGTGGATGTTGGTAAACAGAGGGCCCCCTCTGGGGTCTTGTAATGATTACATGAGCAGCAGTCAAACTGTAGGCTGTGCAGCTTGATGCTTGATGATCCAATGCAGAGAGCCACTCATGACAGGGCTGGGGCGTGGCTGAACGATGGTCGCCCCTCTCCTGCTTTGCATCGCATGTTTGTGGAGAAGCTGGTGCGAAATCAGTTGCTGACGACCTGATTCTGGGTCAGGGTATCGTACATAGCAGAGCAGTTCCCTTGCTGCAATCTATTGAAAGTCAGCCCTCGATCCAAGCTTTTCTGTCTGGCCGAGTGCACAAATGTGGGCCCCCTCTAGCTGGGCCATCAGGGTACCAGGGGCACAGACAGAGGGACAATTTACCGCTAAATTAGAGCCAGGAACCCAGTGGTTCTCCCTGACAGCCAGGGCTGCAGAGGGAGAATTTCTCCCTAAATGAGAACCAGGGACACCAGTGCTGAAGAGGGAGACTTTCTCCCTAAGTGAGAGACAGTGATACCAGGGATGCAAAGGCAAAAATCTCTCCCTTCAAGGCCAGGGTATCCCTGGATCTCACTTAGGGAGAAATTGTCTCTTCAAGTCCCTGGATCTCTGATTCCAACTCTGGGGAAAATTCTCCCTGCAGGGCCCTGGTATCACTGGCTCTCACCTAGGGACAAACTCTCGCTAAGTGTGAGCCAGGGATACCAAGACTACAGAGAATTTCTCCCTATGTGAGAGCCAGCGGTACCAGGGTTGCAAAGGGAGAATCTCTCCCTTCAGGGGCCTAGTGTCCCTGGATCTTGCTTACAGAGAAATTCTCCCATCAGGTTCCTGGACCTCTGGTTCTAACTCTGGGGAAAATTCTCCCATAAGGACCCTGGTATCACTGGCTCTCCCTTAGGGAGAAACTCTCATTAAGTGTGAGCCAGGGATACCAGGGGCACGTAGTGCTGCAGGGCCAACATGGGCACAAAGGGCTGCAAGGATACCAGGGGCACAATAAATGAATTGGGATACCAGGGGCATGAGAGGGCTTGCTTGAGCGCCTGCTTGAGTGCCTGCTGGAGGGCCTACTCGAGCGCCTGCTCGAGCGCTTTTTCCCCACTCTGCTTCCACTCTCTCTGGTCACACACCCCAGGCACTGGTTGGGGGAGGGGCTTAAGTGTGGGTAACAGGCTGTAACGGAGATCCAGGTGAGCCCAGGCCTGTGTGTGTGGAGCTCAGAGGCAGTCCAGCCATGGATGAGTAGCCAGAGCTTTCTATGGTGCTGAACTGATTTCACAGCACCATCGTTTGTACGTGTGCTCACACAAATGAAGAAACACTCAGCCAGCATGAAATAACATGGGAAATGAATGTGGATCATTTTTGACCCATATGTATTACAAGGGGCGTGGCTATATTTTTTGCATCAAAGGGTTAATAGTAATCTCATGTATTTATGTGTGCAAAACTTGGGTGGTGAGTTTATTGTCATGATCATTGTGAAAACCTCTTGGGTGTAGCGGAAAGTGTAGAAATTCTCTCACATGGGAACCATAAAAGAATATATGTAGCAAAATTGTTGCAGAAGTTAGCCTTGAACGGCGGAACCAAAAATAGATATATATGTGGTAAAAGTGTCAGTTGCAACACACCCAATGGCAGAAACTACACTCTATGATTAAAATTGCACTCGTTAATTTAGGGAAATTATCAATTTAGACTACATCTCAAAGAGACTTTGATGAAAAATGAATTGATCAGTCTCATTATGAAAGTCGTAAAGTCTGATTTCATTGACCACCAGTTCCCAAAACAAGGAAATGCACAGTAGAACCTATGATATTTATACACAAACATTTATTAACTAACACTACAAACAAACAATAAACAACAATGACATGACAAGAAGAGACAGTGCATAAATGAATGAATAAATGCAGATAAACTAGTGAACTGTGATTGTCACTGGAAGCAGTTGGTAGAAAGGTGGTGAATTTAGAGACCAGTTGTAATTTGTCAATTCACCCGTTTATCGGAAGGAAAATAATACTTGTGTAGCCTTTGTATTAGTGAGGGGGGCCGCTGCAGGATGTGTAGCTGTGATGATCTGCTGGATGAGTTGGTTCAAAGTTTTGGAGCCAAATTCAAATCAGCATCTAACCGATCATGGATGTGTTCCTCCCAAGTGGTGGTGTTGGGCTTCACTGTCCAGGAGAGGTCAGAGGCCAAATACCTTTATAACTTACTCTTAGTTCATTTCTTTAATGTAGACATCCAATTGTTCAACATCTATGATGATCACAGATATGAAATAACACTGAATAAATGATTAAAATGACACCAAACACAATATGTGTATCTCATATGGTTCATGAGATAATAATAAAAGGTGTAAACATAAGAATACATTTACTTACTCAATTAATTGTAGACGTTAGGCGACATGAAGGTAAGCTTATAACATGGTTAAACATACAAGCAAATACATTCACTAATAAGAAAAATAAGACATCGAGAGTATATATGCTTAGACTAAAAAGTGTCTCTATCTTTTATGGTTGTGGTCTGTGACAGTGAGAGGGGGGTTGATGGTGTCTCAAGTGTGTGCATCTTCCACAAACACTTCAGATTGGATATGTTCTTCTTCCATACTGGTCCTGATCAATCTGGTATCAGAGACTGAGTCCAGATCATTACACTGGTGATGCTGCATTTCTTTAATGTTCTGATTTAAGCTGTTCAATTCATTCCTGCATACCAAGTTCTCTCTGTTAGGTACTGAGAGATCAGAAGGTCAGAATGCCAATTCTGCAGAGGTGTGGTTTTCCTCACAGTTGACACTTTATGACCCTTATCAGATTCTAGTGGAGGTAGGAGGCATCCTGTTGTCTCCAAGAGTGCCGTGAGTGGTCCTTTAGTAGTAAATATCCGATCAGCAGAGGTTCCATTTGGAGGTGAATTTTGGGTTAGCCGTCTTCTGAAATGGTGTCTTACCAAATTTACAGCTTTGGAAAAAAGGGTCTTTGGATCCTCGTGTGTTGCTCTGGAATGCTCTGCTCCATAATACTCTACATGGTGGATCAAAGTTGATTCTCTTGCTTTGTGTTTCATTGGGAATATACTTGCATAAATATTAATAAGCATTCTATATGTTTATTATTGTGACATGCAACTACATATGATTCAGAAAATATTACTTGACTTCTGTATTACTAGTTATTTTGTTAAAGTGCACTAAAAGATGGGATTTCACTTGATAACTTTGTCTTTTTTTCATATTTCAACAAATAACTAGAAAAGTTCTGAAGAAATCTTGAGTGTGCCAATGCAGCTTTTGCTGGTCAATATGACCTGCTATAATTACGCAAAAAGTACAATTTACACAAGTACATTCTATTGTGAAAAGCCAGCATGTTTCAAAAACCCTAATTAGTGTATTTTAATATCTTGGAGCATTTACTTTGACTGATAGACCCTCATTCCTCGTATTCCTGCCAGTCGCAGATCTGTCTCTAGCCTGTGTCCCTCAAGACTGACTGCCCTGCATCGTCAACACACTAGCTGCCCAGGTTTAGTTTTCCCTCCAACCTTAGTTTCCCCTTGCTGATTTGGTGTAAATCTGTTTTTGTAAAAAAGAAGAAAATAAATCATTTTTTTAAACACTCTGCCAGTCTGCCTACTCTGGTCTGTACCTGGGTTCCCAAACCCACCGTGACACTTAAACAGTTTTAATCAAATGTAAGACACAGTCTCACATGACTAACATGATTCTTACCAGATCAATCATCATCAACTGTATGACTCCTCCCCATCTGGACACTGGAATCTGAACAATAATATAAATGTTATTTGCAATATTACTTTGCTCATTAGTTTCTGCAAAATCAGGTTTAGTATCATGTGTTGTAATAAATCAATATAGAGAACAATACTTTATTTTCCAGGAGCAATATTTCCCTTTCATGTGCAATATGTCATCACGTAGATTACCCAAACCCACCCTGCAAAACCAAAGCCACCACTCAACAACAATCCAAAAAACAGACCTCCACCATGCAGCCACCATTGAAAAGAAAGAGGACTGATTATACACTAAATAGTAAAAGACGCCTCAACATCACCTCCCAACCAAGAAAGCAGAGGAGGATCTATGAAGACAGAAACTCAATATTAGGGTGCTACACTGGAATTTCGACTGGCATCTCAGAGATCTGGGCTGCAGGGTGGCTTGGTGGTTAGCACTGTCACCTCATAGCTAGAAGATTCCTGGTTCAAATCTTCCCCCGTGGAGTTTTTATGTTCTCCCTGTGCATGCAAGGGGGTACTCTGGCTTCCTCCCACAGTCCAAACACATGCTGAGTTTAAATAAAGATTCTAAATTGTCCAGGTGTGAATGTGTGTGCTGGGTTGACTGTCTCTCTATGTGTAGCTCTGGGACAGACTGGCAATCTGTCCAGGGTGTCCTCTGCCTTCGCCCTGAGTCAGCTGGGATAGACTCCAACCCCTCCTTGGCCCTACAGAGGATTAAGTGGGGTATAGATAATGGATGGATGGATGGATGGATGGATGGATGGATGGATGGATGGATGGATCTCAGAGATCTTTTCAAACATCAGTTCCTCACTGAGGAAATGATGACGATCTCTAAGGTGAGACCTCTGCTACACAGACCAGACAATGAAATTTCCATTTGTCGTACAAGGATCTTGGACATCTCCTTCTCAGAAAAGAAACAAGGATTCAAGGACATTGTCATTGCATTTCTGCAACAAAACTTTGTTGGCACTTCCAAAAATACCAAAAACAACATAGTATAACAAACAACAAACAGCTGTATAGAACAAATATTATATATATGTGTGTGTGTGTGTGTGTGTGTGTGTGTGTGTGTGTGTGTGTGTGTGTGTGTATGTGTGTGTATATATATATATATATACATATACACACACACACAAGTAAATAGAACAAGTATTTTAAAAAGTGTAAAGTGTAAAAGTGTAATAGTGCGATGAGGTGAAACGTCTGCTTTAAAGTGTCTGATGCAAGTAAAATGCTCGGTATGAAATGGTTATTGCACGTTAAAATGATTATTGTCCGTCAGTGAGTCTCTGTTTGAGAGCAGGGGGGTGGGGGGTGGGTAAGAGCTTCATCTCTGGGTTGTGCATGTCTGTGGGGAAGGGGGGTGGGTGAGGGAGGAGATGTAGTGGTGTAATTGAGGCAAAAGCTCTGGGGAAGAAGCTGTTCCTCAGTCTGGTAGTCCATGTTCTGATGGCTCGGTACCTCCTCCCTGATGGTAGAGGGACAAAGTGTCCTTGGTGGCTGACATCCATGCAGATGGCCCGTGCTCTTCTCTGCATGCGCTTAGTGTACACAGAGTCCAGGTCCAGAAGCTCAGCTCCCACGATCCTCTGTGCCACCTTTACCACCCGGGACAGATCCTGTCTGTCTTTTGTTGTGCAGGAACTGTACCACACTGTGCAGCCCTGGCAGAGGATGCTCTCGATGGTGCTTCTGTAGAAGTTTCTGAGCAGTTGTGGAGCCAGACCAGCCTGCTTCAGCTTCCTCAAGAAGAACATCCTCTGCTGGGCTTTTTTCACCAATTTGGAAGTGTTTAGTGTCCATGTCAGATCCTTGGTCATGTGCATGCCAAGGAATCTGACTGAGTCCACCCTCTCCACCTCTTCTACACTGATAATGGAGTGGTGCCTGATAAGGCCTACCACCGTGGTATCGTCGACAAACTTTATCAGGGTGTTGGAGGAGTGGGTGGGGACACAGTCCGTGGTGAAGAGGGTGAAGAGTGCTGGACTAAGAGCACACCCGTGCAGTGCCTGTGTTCATGATTATGGTGCTGGAGTCAGGTTCCCCATCCTGACATTCTGAGGCCTGTTGGTCAGGAAGTCCATAACCCATGGTGAAGAGTCCAAGGTTGGTGAATTTATATACCAGTTTATGGGGGATTACAGTATTGAAAGCACTGCTAAAAAGCCCAGCAGAGGATGTTCTTCTTGAGGAAGCTGAAGCAGGCTGGTCTGGCTCCACACTGCTCAGAAACTTCTACAGAAGCACCATCGAGATCATCCTCTGCCAGGGCTGCACAGTGTGGTACAGTTCTTGTACAACAAAAGACAGACAGGATCTGTCCCGGGTGGTAAAGGTGGCACTGCTAAAATCAACAAAGAGCATCCTAACATAGGTATCCCGCTGCTCCAGGTGGGTTAGGGATGTATGAAGTGCAACCAAGAAAGCATCCTCTGTAGATCTGTTCATCCGGTACGTGAACTGATGGCTGTCCAGATCTGTAGGGATGCTTCTCTTGATGTGTGTCAGCACCATCCTTTTGAAGCACTTCATAATGACCAGGGTGAGGGCGACTGGGCGGTAGTCATTGAGAGTCGCGATGGCAGACTTTTTGGGCACAGGGACAATGGTAGTGGATTTGAGGCAGGTGGGGACTGCAGCTTGTTGTAGGGAGAGGTTGAAGATTGTTGTGAACACCCCAGCCAGCTCGTCAGCACAGGTTCTTAGTAAGTGGCCTGTCACTCCATCCGGTCCTGCTGCTTTTTTAGGGTTGATCCGCTTCAGGGTGGATCTCACCTGGTGCAGCTGGAAGGTGAATGTAGGCTCCCCCCTATGATGGGTTCTTTCAGCAGGCTGGGCTTCTTCCCTGCTGCTTGTCAAAGCGAGCAAAGAAGAGGTTCAGGGTGTCTGGGAGATCTCTGTCCTGACTGACCTGTATGTTGTTGTTTTTGTAGTCAGCTGGGGATCTACTACCCTGTCACATGCTGCACGAGTCGTTGTTCTCAAAGTGCCCCTCTATTTGCTGCCTGTATTTGCCCTTGGCTTCTCTGATGCCCCTTGCCAAGTTTTTTCTAGCAGTTTTGTAGACCAGCTGAGTTCCCTGACCTGTAGGCGGCATCCCTGGCTTTAAGCAGCAATCATACATTTCCATTAAACCAGGGCTTCTGATTTGGGAACACCCTGGTGGTTTTGGTAGGCAATACAGCCTCAGTGCAAAAATTTATATAGTCCAGGACAGAAGAGGTGTAACCCTCCAGATCAGAACTCTCAGAGAAAACATCCCAGTCTGTGATGTCGAAGCAGTGCTGTAAAGATGCAATTGCCTCCTCATTCCATACCTGCACAGTCTTTATGGTGGGTCTGCTTCTGCACACTACTGGTCTGTAGGCTGGTGTCAGTAGCAGGGAGATACGGTCTGAAAGGCTGAAGTGTGGGGCTGCTGCAGTTTTGTAAACTCCCCTGATATTTGTGTACACCTGGTCCAAAATGTTATTGTCTCTTGTGGGGAAGTTGATGTGTTTATGAAGCTTGGGCAGCACTGTCTTGAGCTCAAAGTGGTTGAAGTCTCCTGTTACAATCACAACTCCCTCTGGATAGGCATTTAGCTGGCTGCTTACAGAGCTGTGCAGCTCCTCCAGGGCTAGCTTAGCATTAACGTGTGGTGGGATCTAAACAGCTGTGATGAGGATGATGGAGAACTCCCTCGGTAGATAAAATGGCCTGTATTTTACGCCCAGATACTCCAGATCTGGAGAGCAATGGGTCCCAATGATGTTTACAGCTGAACACCAGTCATTGTTGATGTACACACACACACACCTCCGCCTCTGCTCTCACTGGAGCGTGCAATCCTATCGGCCTGATAAACAGCGCAGCCGTCTAACCCGATAGCCTCATCAGGAATGTTATTATCCAGCCAAGTCTCCGTAAATACCGTGGCGCAGTTGTAGGCTTTGTTGTAGAGTAGCTTCAGCCTTATTTCATCAATTTTGTTGACGAGTGACCGGCAGTTGGGCAGGAATAGACTTGGCAGCACTGGTCGATGCGGGTTAGCTCTTAGCCTAGCTAGCATGCCGCCTCTCTTTCCCCACTTCTGGCGACAGTGTTGTCGCTGCCTGCAGTGCCTCAAAGGTGGGATGAGAATGGCATCTGGGGGCAAGGTGAGGCGAGGCTCAGCAAATTAGAGGCACAGCTGTCAGAGCTCATGTCGAGAGTCAATTCCTCTAAACCAGCAACATGTTTGTGAGACCCCTTCCCAACCTAACAGTTGAAGGGCATCTTTCCTTTAATTAACATTACAGGATTAAACATTGTCAACTTGTCTTTATTAACAGGTTATGAACCGCAGGCTTTTAAAATTGCTATACCAAAGCCTACTTTGTATCCAGATGTTTAAGTCAAGTATAGACCTATATCCAACCTCCCTTTTATTTCTAAAATTCTTGAAAAAGTTATTGCAAGCCAATTATGTGACCATCTGCAATAAAATGGTTGGTTGGAAAGTTTCGGTCAGGATTTAGAATACATCATAGTACAGAAACAGCACTGGTGAAAGTCAGCAATGACCTTCTAATAGCTTCAGACAGTGGACTAGTTTCTATACTTGTACTGGATCTCAGCGCTGCATTTGATACAGCTGATCACAGCATCTTATTATAGAGACTGGAACTTGTCATTTCGATTTAAAGGAACTGTACTAAATTGGCTTAAATCATATTTAACAGATAGATTTCAGATTGTTTGATGATTCTTCCACCCACGCCAAAGTTAATTGGTTAGGGTTCTGTGTTACTAATATTATTTACTTTGTACAAACTCCCCATAGGCAATATTATTAGAAGCACTGCATTAATTTCCATTGTTATTCAGATGACACCCAGCTATATTGATGTATGAAGCCTAATGATACCAATCAGTTAGTCAAACTCCAGGCATGTCTGGATGACATGCAGTTTTCTTTATTTAAATTCAGACAAAACTGAGGTTATTGTATTTGGCCCTAACACTGTTTAACCAGATCGTTACTCTGGATGGCATCACCTTAGCCTCCAGTTCTACTTTATAAACCTTGGAGTTATTTTTGATCAGGAAATATCATACATCATACATATAAAACAACGCTGTAGGACAGTCTTATTTCACTTTCATAATATTGTCAAAATCAGGAACATCCTGTCTCAGAGTGATGCAGAAAAACTAGTCCATGCATTTGTAACTTCTAGGCTGGACTGCTGTAATTCCTTATCATCAGGATGTTCCAATAATTCTCTTGAAAACCTCCAAATGATACAATATGCTGCAGCCAGAGTTCTGACAGGAAGCAGTAACACAGATCATATTTCTCCCATATTAGCTTCTCCTCATTGGCTCCATTTAAAATCCAGGATAGAATTTAAAATCTTGCATCTGTCATATAAAGCTCTTGATAACCAGATTGATTGTATCTTAAAGATCTTATTGTACCATATCATCTTAACAGCGCGCTTTGCTTTCAAACTGCAGATTTACTTGTGGCTCCCAGAGTTTCCCGAAGTAAAATGGGGAGGAGATCCTTCAGTTATCAGACTCCTCTGTTGTGGAATCATCTCCCAGTTTTGGTTCAGGAGACAGACACCCTCTCTACTTTTAAGATTAGGCTTAAAACTTTCGTCTTTGATAAAGCTTATAATTAGGGCTGCTAAGGATCACCTGAGCTGTCCCTTAGTTATGCTGCTATAGGTTGCGACTGACGGGGGGATTCCCATGATGCACTGAGCTCTTCTCCTTTGCTTTTTTTGTACATACATTAATATATCACCACTACAAATCACATCCAGTAGACATGAATGAGAGCGTCAGGCCAGAACATTCTGTGGCTTGCTTTGTCACAGTATTTACTGTTCAGTTCATTATATTTCACAGATTGCAATTTGTGAATTTAACAAACCAACTGTCCCATTACCTGATTATGCTTTATGAATCATATCAGCCTCCCTTTTTTTGCATGTGTGGTCTTTGACCACACCACAGCACAACACAGGAAACTTTTGTGGCATGGTTTGTGCTCACACAAATTACTGTGTGATTGAAACGCCTGCTTTAAAGTTATGGCCGGAAACAGCCTGAGGGTAGATTCCAAAAAGAGGAAAAAGAAGAGAATTGAAGAAGGGCTGAGTGTAACAATGTGAGACTGGAAGGGGTTATGGATGAAGAAGCAAAAAAAAAAAGAAAGAAAGAAGAAAATTAACCTCGTGTGGATTTTAAACATCAGGAGATGTGGTCTGTGAGGAAAGGAGAAGCTAATATTTAAAGAGATGATGATGGTGATGGTAAATAAGTGCAGGAGGAGAAGAAGAAGGAGAGAAAACAAAGTCAATTCAAAGTATTTATCATTTATCGACAAATGCAAGTCCTGTGCAGAGATAGAATAATAAGATTACTTAAATGATAATAACAACCAAATAAAAATAGAAATAGTCAGACATAAGTACATTGATTAATATACAAAAGTATTGCACAGAAAACGTGTTTATTAAATCAAACAAATGAAAAACATCCATAATAGGGATTAAAAGGCTAAAGACAAAGCATTCCTCTTTGGATAATTTTAAGACACCAATGGAAGGAATTATGGGCTGATAATGGAAAACACATGTTTACGTCTGGATAAACTGGGAGCCAGAACTGGATAACAGTTATTGGTCAGTAAGCCAGTCCACATAGTGCTTTAAAAATGAATGAAAGAGTATTGACATATATTGTGCATTTCAGTGAAAACCAGTGAGAAGAAGTCAGCAAACCTGTACAGCTAGAAGATGTGGTTTCTCTTCTTGGTAACAATGAAGACTCACTGCTGCATTTTGAACCAGCTGCAAGGATGATAAGTCTGACCAACTAATTGGTTTCTGCATAGGGACAGTAAGAGTCATTGAAATAAAAGCCTAAACTGTGTGCTCCAATTCTTTTGAATTTAGTACAATTTTTTAAAAAATGATCCAAAACAGAATAAGCTAAATCTGAAAAACTGATTTCATTTGTTATTCACATTTAAAAATGAATCTAAGATCGTGGGAAATTTATCGCAACAAAGGTGCAAGAATGTCGATTGCTCTGTTGAGTTGTTTTTGCCATCCAGGATTTTACATCCTATATGAAGCATAGAAGAAAGTTAAAACTGTTTGTATCACCAGGGCCCAATTTGGCAGAAGTAATCTGACCAGATTTCAGCTGTTGGATGGGATCACATCTTGAAACTGATTTGTTCAAAAGAGAGAAAAGATTATGAAATCAGACTATACCACGTAATCTATTCTGAGTGTTGATCTGGATCCAACCTTAAGGAGGTGTAGTGTTTAAATCTTTTTCAGTAGCCAATATCCTGTGAGATTATTTCTGACTAACTCTCCCCAGGTTTCAGCATGAGGGAGCTCTGTGCAACAATGGCAGGAGATAATGTAAAAAAGGTTAAGAAGAGGGAAGTGCTGTGTGTTTGTTGGTGTGTCTCTATGTGTGTGAGTGTGTGTTTTGATTTTTAGAGATCTCTGGTTGGTGGTCTGGTCCATAAAAACCCTCTTAATGGGTAAAGGCTGATGGATTTTACCGCCAGGGGCACAGTACAGTCAGTAATGGTGTTAAATGCGTGTGTGTGTGTGTGTGTGTGCGCGTGTGTGCGCATGCATGCGTTCATGCATGCGTGTGTGTGTGTGTGTGTGTGTGTGTGTGTGTGTGTGTGTGTGTGTGTGCGTGTGTGTGTGTGTGTCTGTGCGTGCTTGTGTTTGTGTTAGTCTATATGTGTGTTTTCTTTCTGATAAAATAAACCACAACAAGCATGAGGACATTATGTTCTAAATGGACTTTCATCTATCTTTCCAGCTCTGTGGTACCTCAGACAGAGAGTGAAACAATCCAAAGGGTTGAAAATTAATATATTTGTTTGGGCTAAAAGTACAAAGAAAGCTGATCGGAGAATCTCTATCTTTATCTTGCTCTCAACTATCTGGATCCATTTAAAGGAGCACTGTGAGAGGTAACACTGCTCAGATGTTATGGACTAAAGCTAAAGGCAAAACAGTTTGTATCAAGCCTTGCGCTTTTATTTAGTACCATTTTGAGAAGTAGATGTTGGTCATCTTCATTAGAGCGAGATGAGATAATCAATTTCAGTTTAATCTCTGTGTCCAGCCAACAGATAGATGCAGCATGTAATAAGGCTTTGCATAGCACCAAGTCTAAAAACAACCTAGCAGACACCAATTTGGCTACATCAGAAATGAAAAACATCTTATTATACACACAATATACAGTCAGTTCCATAAATATTTGGGTACTGACACAATTTTCAGCATTTCAACTCTGTACACCACCACAATTGATTTGAAATGAAACAATCAAGATACGCTTTAGGTGCAGACTCTCAGCTTTAATTTGAGGTTATTTACATCCAAATCAGGTGAACGGTGTAGGAATCACAGCACATTTTATATGTGCCATCCACCCTTTTCAGGGACCAAAAATAACTGGACAAATAAACATAAACATAAATCTAATTATCAATTTCTATATTTGGTTGGAAATCCTTTGCAGTCAATAACATCACCAGATGCTGGGTTTGGTCCCTGGTGACGCTCTGCTAGGCTTCGACTGCTGCTGTCTTCAGTTCCTGCATGTTCTTGGGGCATTTTCCCTTCAGTTTTTTCTTCAGCAAGTCAAATGCATGCTCATTTCGATTCAGGTCAGGTGATTGACTTGGCCATTGCAGAACATTCTGAAGCATTTGGCTGAATTTGAGCAGATAATATTGCCAGAAACACTTCAGAATTCATCCTTCTGCTTTTATCACATCATCAATAAATATTAGAGAACCCGTTCCACTGGCAGCCATACATGTCCACACCATTACACTACCACCACCCTGCTTGACTGATTAGGTGGTATGCTTTGGATCTTGAGCAGTTCCTTCCCTTCTCTACTCTGTGAACATGTAGCCATAGTTTTCAGTGAGAACACTGACATCACGTTCCACTTTGTGCATGTACATTGCACTTTCATTCTATTTGCCATGCACAAACCAGACGACAACAGTAACAATGGCTTACTACTGTGTTGGGCTCGTGCTGCTGAGTCAGCTAAATTTATTGAATCTCCTTCAGTAAAATGTGCATTTGTTGCGCCATTATTACAATCAGCAAAGACACATTCAGTTTAAAGTAATCGAAAAAAACATTAAACCACCGTTGTTTTCGTCAATTTCTTGTTCATTTTAATGCCTGGTACAACTGAAGGTACATTTGGACAAATATAATCAAAATAACAAAAATAGCTCATAAGAGTTTAATGTAAGAGCTGATATCTAGCCATTTTCCATGTTTTTCTTGATAGTTATCAAAATCATTTAACCCTTTAAGCGCCAAAGTCGCAATATTGCGACAAGCAACATTGCTGAACATAACAGGCTATAGCTGCAAATATGGTGCCTCATATGGTTACTACTTTACACCAGGAGATGGCGGACATCTGGAACTTCAATCTGAGCATCATTTGTGGGCGTGTTTTCATTTAAAGTTTTGGAGTTTATAGAGTTTGAAAACCGCCTCCCGGTCGAGGAGACGAGGGTCACAGTCGGAGCGCAGCAGAGCGCACGACAGCGCGAGAAAACTCACCATTCTGAGAGGTTTGTTCTCTGTTGACAAAGTACTTCGTCAAGTAATGGCTGACTCAGATTCTGAAGAGGGATATTCACCCTCTGATGAAGATGTTCAGTCGTCCAGTGAGACAGAAGGTAACGCTGCATCTGTGCGTAACGGCAGCGAGTCCGTGCGCCATGTCAGTCCACAAGCAGCACATCCTGGAGCCGATGCTTTGCTTCACCGTGTCCGGGGTGGCAGGAGGGGATGTGGTGGGTGTAGCAGGGGTGGTCAAAACACTGCTAATAGTAAGGTGGGTAGTGGGGATGCAAAAAACCGCAGAAATAGCGGCAGACGCAGGAGAAAATGCACTGATAATAGCGGCGGAGGCCGCAGTGGCGTTCACGGCCCCGCCGTAAATGACGATCATGGCTGGGTTTGCTTGAGAGATGAGGAACAGTGTCACAAGTGGATCAGACATTTAGATGAGCCTGCTGGGTTTCGTGGAGAAAGGAATCTGACAAATTCTGAGCCAAGCAATGCCATCTTGATCGATAAACATCTGTAAAAGTTATGTAATCCATATGTCCGCCGCCTAGAGACGTCATAATATGCAAATTAGATGAGTGAACTTACTCCCATCACAAACTTTGGATCATACTGATGATTTTACTCATTTACAGTATGGCTTTATCTCTAATCATTTTCAAGTTACAACCTTTTGAAAAAGTGATATCAAAACTGAATATTTTATTGAAAAAACTGTGGCGCCTAAAGGGTTAAGTTCTTGCATCAATAGCTATAGCATTGTACTGCCAAAAACAGTGCTTTTAGGCATTCCATGTTTTCTGTCTGTTTTAGTCACATGATACACACAGGAGTTAGTACTTGATTGTATCACCATTGTTTTTGATGACTGCAGTTATGCATCTTGGCATGCTCTCCACCAGCTTCTGCTGTCACAGAAGCCCATGCCTGTTGCACAAATTCAAACAAATTTGCTTTGTTTTTGGGTTTGTGGTTCTCCATTTTGTGTTTGATGATTTTCCACAGGTTTTCAATTGGATGTAGATCTGGTGATTGAACAAGCCAAGGCATGGTTCAAATTTTCTGGTTCTCCATTCAGGCTTTAATTGGCCTTGCCGTCTGGCAAGGGGCATTGTTTGGTTGGAAAATTCAGTCATTCGAATCAGTAAAGAGTTTTTCAGCTGATGGAAGAAGATTGTTTTAAAGAGTGGCACTGTACATGACCTGTTCATTCACTCTTCATACAACTGCATTTGCCCTGTTCCACCCATACTGAAACAACCCCAGATCATCACTGATCCACTCCCATGTTTTACTGTAGGGGTAAGACAGTCTGGTTTGTAGGTTTCTCCAGGCTTCCTCCTAACCAGTAAGTTTGCTGGAGTGGGCATCAACTGAAAATTGGATTCATCACTGGAGAGAACCTTAGCCCAATCATCAACAGTCCAATCTTTGTGATTCCCAGCAAAGCGTAACCAGCCTTTCCTCTGCCTTTTGTCGATTAAGGGCTTCTTCCGTGCCCTGTGTGACTTCAGACCAGCTTCAAGAAGTCGGTTTCCAACTGTCCTTGCCGAACAAGTCACATTTCTCCACAGTGTCCACTCAGTTTTAAGGTCCCTGGAGGTCTGACAACGATTCCTGACAGAGGAATGGATAAGTGCACGGTCATCTCGTGGGGTAGAAAGACATTTCCTGCCGTGACCAGCTAACAATTTGGTAGTACCATGTTCGGCTTGCTTTTCCTTGGTGTAATGAACGGCTGCACTGTAAAATGTGACAAGTTGATCTTACTTAAACAAATCTAGGAAACCGGTTGCACTCAAAAAAGGTAAGTAACTATAACCATTAGTCGTAAGTTCCATCCATCCATCCATCTTCTACCACTGATGCGGGTCGGGTAGCGGGGGCAGCAGCTTCAGGAGGGAAGCCCAGACCTCCCTCTCCCCGGCCACATCATCTAGCTCCTCCCGGGGGACCCCAAGGCGTTCCCAGGCCAGCTGAGAGACATAGTCTCTCCAGCGTGTCCTGGGTCTTCCCCGGGGTCTCCTCCCGGTGGGATGTGCCCTAAACACCTCACCAGGGAGGCGTCCGGGAGGCATCCTAATTACATGCCCGAGCCACCTCATCTGGCTCCTCTCTACGCGGAGGAGCAGCGGCTCTACTCTGAGATCCTCCCGGATGGCCGAGCTTCTCACCCTATCTCTAAGGGAGAGCCCAGCCACCCTGCGGAGGAAACTCATTTCAGCTGCTTGTACCTGCGATCTTGTTCTTTCGGTCACTACCCAAAGCTCGTGACCATAGGTGAGGGTAGGAGCGTAGATCGACCGGTAAATTGAGAGCTTCGCCTTTCGGCTCAGCTCCCTCTTTACTACGACGGACCCGTACAGCGTCCGCATTACTGCGGACGCCGCAGCAATCCGCCGGTCGATCTCTCGCTCCATCCTTCCCTCACTCGTGAACAAGACCCCGAGGTACTTAAACTTGTCCACTTGGGGCAGGACCTCATCCCTGACCCGGAGAGTGCACTCCACCCTTTTCCAGCTGAGGACCATGGACTTGGAGGTGCTGATCCTCATCCCAACCGCTTCACACTCAGCTGCGAACTGATCCAGTGAGAGTTGGAGGTCCTGGCATGATGAAGCCAACAGGACCACATCATCCGCAAAAAGCAGTGACGGAATCCTGAGGTCACCAAACACCCTGGCTACACCTAGATATTCTGTCCATAAAAATTATGAACAGAATCGGTGACAAAGAGCAGCCCTGGCGGAGTCCAACTCTCACTGGAAACGAGTTCGACTTATTGCCGGAGATGCGGACCAAGCTCTGGCACCGGTCATACAGGGAACGGACAGCCTGTATTAGGTGGTCCGTTACCCTATACTCCTGGAGCACTCCCCAGAGGATTCCCCGAGGGACACGGTCGAAAGCCTTCTCCAGATCCACAAAACACATGTGGACTGGTTGGGCAAACTCCCATGCACCCTCAAGGACCTTGCTGAGGGTGTAGAGCTGGTCCACAGTTCCATGGCCGGGACAAAAACCACATTGCTCCTCCTGAATCCGAGGTTCAACTATCTGGCAGACCCTCCTCTCCAGTACCCCTGAATAGACCTTCCCGGGGAGGCTGAGGAGTGTGATCCCCCTATAGTTGGAACACACCCTCCGGCCCCCCTTTTTGAAAAGAGGGACCACCACCCCGGTCTGCCAATCCAGAGGCACTGCCCCCGATGTCCACACGATGTTGCAGAGACGTGTCAACCAGGACAGCCCCACAACATCCAGGGCCTTGAGGAACTCCAGGCGGATCTCATCCACCCCTGGGGCCCTGCCACCGAGGAGCTTTTTAACTACCTCGGCGACTTCGACCCCAGAGATGGTAGAATCTATGCCCGAGACCCCAGGCCCCGCTTCTGAATCAGAAGACGTGTCAATGGGATTGAGGAGGTCTTCGAAGTATTCCTTCCACCGATTCACAACGTCCCGAGTTGAGGTCAGCAGTGCACCATCCCCACTATACACAGTGTTGACAGTGCACTGCTTTCGCCCCCTGAGACGCCGGATGGTGGACCAGAATCTCTTCGAAGCCGTCCGGAAGCCATTTTCCATGGCCTCGCCATACTCCTCCCATACCCAAGTTTTTGCCTCGGCGACAGCTGCAGCCGCAGCCCGCTTGGCCAGCCAATACCTGTCAGCTGCCTCTGGAGTCCCACAGGCCAAAAAGGCCCGGTAGGACTCCTTCTTCAGCTTGACGGCATCCCTTACCGCCGGTGTCCACCAACGGGATCGGGGATTGCCACCGCGACAGGCACCGACCACCTTACGGCCACAGCAACGATCGGCCGCCTCAGCAATGGAGGCACGGAACATGGTCCACTCGGACTCAATGTCCCCCACCTCCCTCGGGACATGGTTGAAGTTTGACTGGAGGTGGGAGTTGAAACTCCTTCTGACAGGGGACTCCGCCAGACGTTCCCAGCACACCCTCACGATCCGTTTGGGTCTGCCAGGTCTGACTGGCATCCTCCCCCACCATCGGAGACAACTCACCACCAGGTGGTGATCGGTTGACAGCTCCACCCCTCTCTTCACCCGAGTGTCCAGGACATGCAGCTGCAAGTCCGACGATACGACAACAAAGTCGATCATCGAACTGTGGCCTAGGGTGTCCTGGTGCCAAGTGCAGATATGGACACCCTTATGCCTGAACATGGTGTTCATTATGGACAATCTGTGAGGAGCACAGAAGTCCAACAACAGAACACCGCTCGGGTTCAGATCGGGGGGGCCGTTCCTCCCAATCACGCCTCTCCAGGTCTCACTGTCATTGCCAACGTGAGCGTTGAAGTCCCCCAGCAGAACTATGGAATCCCCAGAAGGGACGCTCTCCAGCACCCCCTCCAAGGATTCCAGAAAGTCTCTTTTTTGGGCTGTGCCCGGCCGGGCCCCGTGGGAAGAAGCCCGGCCACCAGACGCTCGCCATCGAGCCCCACCCCCGGGCCTGGCTCCAGGGGGGGACCCCCATGACCCGCGTCCGGGCAAGGGACTCGTGGTTCCAATGTTATTGCTCCTGGGATCATTGGGACACACAAACCCCTCCACCACGATAAGGTCGCAGCCCAGGGAGGTCTTAAGTTAAGTTTACTTAATATCTATTTGTAAAGTTTACTTAAAATTTAGCTGTATTAACTACTTTTGTGAACTTACAAATAGCAAGTAAATTTAACTTGATCTTTCCAAGTGTTAGCAACATAAATAAGTTAAGTTAGTCTGACCTAACTGAACTAACTGTACTTAGTAGAATTTAGGATACCCGATTGCCTTAGAAAAATTAAGTAAGCACAACAAAGAATTATTTGTTCACAGGGTTATAGTATTTATTTGAACAACAAATTATGTCAACAAGGTTCCATGACAGTTTTTTCACAAAACCAATCATCAATTAAGCTTTAGCTGACTCTTAACTTCAACAAAACAACAAAACATAACACTGGTGTTAAAACTGTGCTATATCTGCTGATAGCAAACTAACCAGGTTTGTTTATAAACAAAAAGGATATTATCTAATAATCAATGACAACAATAAACTGTAAGTCTTAAACTATTCAGTTGCCCAGGAAATAATTTTTGTTGTATACATCAACATAGTGAAATTAAACTTTCCATGAGACAAAGCATATCCTTTACCTGTCTATTTTCATTCTGTAACATCTAGAATTTGGGAGTGGTGTGTCCCACAAATAAAATTTGGCACTTTAAACATTTTAAAACAAACATTTGAGTAAAAACACAAACACTTGACTACTTCTCAAAAAAAGTGAGCTCTATTTTCACAAGACTCTTAATGTCAATTACACTCAAATGTTTCTTTACTTAACTTCACAAGCTAGTTTTGGTTATTCAAAGAGGACTCAAACCTCCAACTGAAATCCCACAAGTTGAGACAGTACTGAAACTATAACATTATAACAGTATAACAAGTAACCAATCTATGACTGACTTTCTAAAAATTTTGAACAATCAAATCAAGTATCTATTCTCCAGGATCCTTTGCTATTTTAAGGATCTACCTGCAGTAAATCCACCTACTGCAAAAGAGCATTTTTCAAGCTCTGAAGTTTTGGCCTCAGGTGACCGTAACCGATGTTAAGCATCACCCTCTGAATAAAATCAAAGGTGTTCTTCAGTCGTTTTTAATAATCCAGATGAAGAGCATATATGAGTCCAAATAAAATGCAAAAAGCTTGTGCGTGGCTTTCAGTGTCATCCATGACGATAATACCTTCTAGTATGGTGGCAGTGCTGGATGGTTCGAGGGGCAGGGCATGTGGACCTGGCAGCTGACTGTCTTCAGGTATCACAGTCAATACCCCAACCGGTACCTGTGTGACATCTGCAGTGGCATGAGAGTCCTGTAGATATAAAGAAAGGTTAAAAAATAATTTTAAAATGTTGGCTTCATAATGCATAACCTTCATCATATCAAATTATGCAATACTTACAAAGCAGACTTTGAAAAATTCACTTCCATCATCCCCAAGGAAAACTGGAAGACATCGCAGGACAGCAGTCCTCATGGCTCTGACATCACGGGTCTGATGATTGGGGAAAACAGTGAAATCAGGAAAAGCATTTTCTGAAGAAACTGCATCATATTTTTCTATGTTGAGTGATTGAAAGGAATAGTTTGGCTTGTTGGGAAACGTATTTGCTTGTCTTGTTGAGCTACATTAGAAAGTAAACATCGCTCTCATGTATGTGTGACAAATGTGAGGCCACAGTTAATAGCTGGTTATCTGTGGAAATTAGAACATTGTCAAAAAGGAAGAACTTGCACAATTCCCACCACTTACACAAGATGAGAAGGAGCGCTTACCCTTGTTTCAACCTGGGCAAGAATCTCTGCAAGCGTCCTTCCAACCATTCCACCTTTTGATTTGAAGATCTCCAGGAAACGTGGGGTATGTCGGTCCAACGACTCAAAGAAGTCTTGCTCAAGATCTTGGCTTGCCACTCTTGTGAATTCTGCAAAGACCTTCAAGGACAAAACCAAACACAAACACAACATTTTGTAGCAAATTAAGAGATGACCACAATATTACTGGATACAAACTGTGAATGAGACAGATAGTTTCACATCACACCAAAACGTTGTGTTTTTATGTTTATGCAATTTGTATATTTAATTTTTTACTTAAAAATCCTTTAATTCCCCAGCAAACAACATCCTAACTTAGTATATATATTCATATTATTCAGTGTACTTATTAGCTACCTGTTGTTTTCTGAAGAGGGCTGGCCACCGTCCCAACATCTGTTTCACAGAGGGCTGCTCTTCCACAATTTCTTTGCGTCTTAAAGAGACGGTCTGGCTCATCAGCTGATTCACAAGTGCTACATCTGGGAACCTTTTCTTCATTTCATTTGCAAGCAGCTGTCTAGTCTAGACCTTTCAAGCATTGATGCATCCTGACCAAGCAGAAGATCTGGCAGAAAGTTTGTCTCACTTCTTCTGGGTCTCTTCAGGTTTTTTCGAGGTGGGTCCCCATCTGGGTTCTGCTGTGCTCTCGTATTACCATTGACTACCACATCTGCAATTCCACATCTGCGAAGTTTGGAATGGATATTTCCCATTTTGAATTTTAAACTATTCTTCCATCCATAGCAGCCCATGGGTGACCCTGGCTCAGCAAGGCAAGGGTGCTTGGCAATCAGTGCTGCAGCAACAGTTGTAAAGTGTTCATCTTGTGGGTAAGCTGAGAGCTTGTACATCTCCTCAGCTAGTTTCTGCAGAATTTCATGCTTCATGTCTCGTGAAACTGACTTGCGTGTGCCATCTCTCATATAAATTGTTTCCCTGCCTCAGTCTATATTCAGTATTCACAGAGAAATATGGCACCTCAAATGTAGAAGGCCATGGGTCATGTGAGGTCAGTGCTGTGGTCTCCTCAGTGTGAGGCAGTATTTCTGTGTCAGATGAATTAGGCGAAGATCGAGCATATGTTGAAGACAATGCACTGGCTGAAGATGATGGACTGGCTGCAGACAATATTATACCTACATTTTCCATACTGATAATCTTCAGTGTTGGTCTATCAGGTAGCTCACTTATGTCTGTGAGGTTGCAAAAAGCATTGTTGAAGTCCGGGTCTTCATAGTGAAGCATGAAGTTGTACTGCAGACCAAGACGTTTCTTCAACTTGCTCAGTAGCTCCTCCAAAGTATCAGGTCTTTTGTGGAAAGTTACTTTTCGGATGTCATTTTCACCAACCACCACCCTAACTGGCCAGGACTGCTCCATAGTTCTGAAAAAATGAAATATGACATCAGCACAAAATATAACGCTTCAGGGTCACAAACAACTTGCCTTTCACTCTGTAGGCAGAGAGGGGAAAGACATCATTGAAGTCTTTCAAGTGAGTTACAAGCAAGTTTGAGCTACTTTTGCAGACTTTGTATGCTCTGAGGTGTTCATGATACCACGCAAACAATTCCCTATAAATGAACAAAATATTGGTATCCACAACCAGAACCTGCTGAATCTGCCTAAATTCTGGAAGGCCTGCACATGAACCAACAGACACCACCATGTGTCAGCTGCATACTTAATACCATCTATGCTAACAGATGTAGCTGCAAGGACTGTGTTTTGAGGTGCATGTCTTGCCAACAAATGCTGCTGCACATTATCTGGGAAGGAAGAAATCATGACACTCTTCACTTTGTCCAATTCCAATGCTGGTTTGAAAAATGGAGCAGACGCCAAATGGTAAGCCATCATCTTTTGATGTCTTTCAGCCAAAGTCAGAGGAACATTTTTGAAATTGTGGGCTCCACGAATGACCCGTTTAAAGAACTTGTGTTTTCCCTCAAACCTCATTGTTCATACATCTACAAATGGTCCAAATACTTGAATCAGAAGGGGATAATGCTCCAAGTAGTGGTGTTTTGGATGGAGTCTGTAGTGAGGGAATGCCTTTTGAAGAAAAGTTCTATGTTCCGACAACTTGAAATCCAGATAGTGGAGAGACTCCTCAGTAAACCTTGTAGACATGGCCACCTCAACCACATCTTTCAAGCACAGTATAACCTCCCATGCATCATCTCGTTCAGGGATATAATGACCAATCAGTAGGGGAAGGAGTCTGATCAGGCTCCAGTTTTCATGACCATTACCTCCAATGGTCCCTTTGACATGGAATGTTTTAGAAATTGTCTGAGGCTGGTTTGTTTTGTCTGAATGTGTGTAGGGAAATTCCTTTATGGCATGATTCAGCATCTCAAGTGTGAAGAATTTCTTTTTTTATTAAGTCCTGAATGCAAAGACACAACTCAGAAGAAATAATACCTTCAAGCAAGTCATGGAGGATATCAGGAGGGAAACCGTCAACAACATGAAAGTGCTCCAAATGATCACTTATCTGACAGCTCCTTTTCACACCATATTGCTTAGCCATCTGGGCATCCTGTTGGACTTCTTGGACATGCCGATCATGGTCTTGTTTTCTTCTCAAGCAGAAGTGACCAGACCTGACTTCATTATCTTGTATTTCCTGCCGTGTAGCCATGCAGAAGTGGCAAATCTTATCAGAGACAAAACTTTCATGAAATCTTGCCAAAGAATGAGCAGCCAAATTATCTGCAGCATGATACAAAACAGTTCCTCGGACACTTGAGCCTAATTTTCCACATATATACCATGCTTCTCAAGAAGCACTAGATCCTGGAGGAGTGGACGAAGGACTTCAGAGTACCCACATATTTTGACAGTGTTTGCCTTACAAAGAAAAGCTAACTGTATTGAGCTGAGAGAGGAGCGAAATTTAGGTGCAATATTTACCAGCACCCAATATACTGCACAGGTTTTATATTTGTTTTTAGCAGTCCCCAGAGGGTTTGTAACCTCAAAGTCATCAATGTACAGCGCCAAGGCTATCTGACAATTTTCCTCCATGAGTAAAGTATTTTCACAGAAACGTGAACCATCCCTGAAGTTACTGTACCCTTGCACATCATCACTGCTAACTGTAAGAGCTTTGTCGAAGATTTCATCTTTGTTTAACAAAGTCTGGAGCATTTTAAGGACAGGTATATAGACAACTGACTGCTTGTGTTTGCCTATGACAAATTCAACAGGTTGCACAATTTTAAACTCTTTTAACATGTAAAAGGCTCTTTTGCAGGACGTGGATAGGGAACCTCCAGTCTGAGTCTATTTCCTTTGTTATAGACATGTCTGCATCAGGATAGTATTCTCTGAACAGCAGAAAAATGCAAAGGTTTTGACAGGTCCATGATCTGCCTTATTTGCTGTATTACATCTTGCACAGCAGTTTCAGAAAAATTAAGTATGGTCGACATTCTAAGGAAAAGGGCTGCCAAATTATGCTCAAGCTGCCTCTGTAAGTCATCAGTATTATCTGCTGTCAAATCCTCTTCTTGAAAATCACTTGTATCTTCAGTGTCACTTTCGTTTCCAGATTGGGCAGCTTCAACCAAAGGTTCTGCATGAGTTAGAATTCCTGGTTTGAACTGCAGCTGGCTGCTGCTATTGTGTTTCCTGCTTTTGTGGGCATTGAACGTAGTGTAGATGCTGGTTTCAAAATTACAACCCTGGTATGGGCACTGTACTTTTTGGTGCATCTGGATATGTGTTTGCAAATGTGTGAAAAAATCTTTTTCTGCACACATCTCACTGAAGTCACAAAGTTGACAGTGGAACACATTTTATATGGCATCACAATGATCACTGATCTGCGAGTGTGCTCTTGATAGATGTACCTTAAGACTATTAAAGGACTTGAATGTGCAGAGGCACTCTTTATGAATGCACAGTAATGGTGCTGTTCTTGTGTAACCACCATGTTTCAATCTATAATGTTTAAGCAGTTGCCCCCTCTTTTCACATGTGAAGCTGCAGAACTTACACATCAACTGCATAAGTGTTGGTCAATGTTGTGTGTCTTCAAGCTGTTAAAAAAAAAAGAAAAAGAAAAATGTTACAAAAATGACAACTTTCTACTATCCTGGCAGACAGTTAAACAGTTCTGAGCAACACACGTGCGGCAGGTTGCTGCTCAGAACTGCTGGTTCTGGCTGTGTGTAATTTGTAAATGTTACAGGATCTTTCAATTTTTATTTGACATTGAAAAAAAGGGTAACTTTATGATGAATGGTGCTGAAATAAAAGATAAATATGACTTGATGTTTAGTGTAGAACACAAAATTCTCATTAAATGAATGAATGTAATCGTACTGCTACAGACTGAACTGAAATAACTGACAGACTTCACAGCTCCTGAGTGTATAACAGCAACACTAACTTAACTAATACCACACAGTATTCTAATCTGTCACAGTTTGATGTCAAGCTTTATAAACCAAGACAGACTGAGCCGATCCGTTTCACACACAGCGCAACCGTCAGCTTGATAACTCACTGACTGAGCCGCTGTTTTGGGCAGTAACGTTAATGTTTTTCAAAATGTTAGCTTGTTAGAATGCTAATACCTTAACCTGCGTTTACGTAGGAGGAGCGGGTCGACTTACCGAGCACACACATCACGTTACCGTTAACGGTAAACAGCTCAACTTAGTGGGTTGAATCCACCGCTGCAGCCGCTGTTCAAGTCCAGCTGCTTTTCCTGGATGTAACGCGGTTACTGACAGTCAGTACTAGTCGGCACAAGACCGGTGCTGCCGCTTTAGTGCACTACACAGAACATTAAGTCATACTTATTTTTATCATCACTCATTATAAAGTTACCAGGTTTTTATATTGTCCTGGATAAAATTATTTATCGCACTGGAGCGACGGGCAGTCCTTAAGCTCAAGCCACATATGCAGTTTTATATATCTAAAATGTAACCTTCAGGACAGGGTGACACATACATACATATTTGTAAATTCTGTGCTTGCCAGAACTTTTTAATTTAGAAATTCTGCTGCAAATTTGCATTTTCAGCTCTCCTCATGGATGTACTATAGCGAATGTGACAAACTCTCGTGAATGACACGGCAGTTTTAGTTAGCTGCATTGGCTACTGTTAGCTAACATTAGCATTAGCCAGAAGTCTTAGTTACGTCCAGACATGTTCGTAATCACTATGTTCAGAAATTTGTTTTGCAAAATTTCAGCGATGAGTAATGAAATCCTGACAAGCTGACAAGTGGAATTACTTAGTGAAGTTGAATAACTTTCCAAGACACTCGGAACACGTTCTGCTTGGTCCAATTGTCTGGAAACGGGAAGAGTCGGTCCAGCACCTGAAAACTTGTCCTGTACTGCTCTACTGCACATGTACACTGCTGAGCTCTGCGTACACTTACTCCAGGAACAGAATGGTTCAAGTTCAGTTCACTTGGATGAACTGAGTTTTATATCTCTTTAAGGAAAAATGAGTACTGTTTACTAGTACTATGAGTAATACTCACAATCCACGAGTTAAATGAACAGGATAGTGAAAAATAAGTAATGTATACTAATGTGATTTATGTATGCACAGTTATTACCTTTTAGAGTGTGTGTTGGAGATCTTCAGTTTTTTCGCTACCTGTCTCTCACTCATGCCAATTTCCAGTAGTGCCACGATGGCTACCTTTGTGTCTTCACATAATTCTTTTGTTCTAGGCATTATGTGAGAGCTGACAACTTCTGAGTTGTGCTACAGCTTAAATGTAAGCAAGGAACCACTCTAGGCCTTTGCATGTGCAGTGCTGCTTATGACATGCTTAAGCATGTCAAATAGGACATAAAGTATTTTCTAATCAGCTGAATTTTTTGTCGTGTTCATTGTATTCTTCAGGTAGTATACTTTTAGTGGTACCAGGCACTAAAATGAAGAGGAAATTGAAGAAAACAAAGGTGGTCAAATACTTTTTTCCATGACTGTATATTCCAAGTATTCAGCTCACCTCTACATCGGCGTCTGTACTTCTTTTGGTCTGTGGAGGAATGGGTAGTGGTCAAGTGGGGTGTGCATCTACAAAGTGACATTGCCGACTACCGGCCTGGCATGCATACTACAGCATTTTCAGTCCTTCTGGCGTTCCAGTGCAAACACAGATTTTTTCATTCTGTTGATGTGTAAACCTAACAAGGCAAAGGAAATACTATTTTGTTTTCGAGTGAAATGTCATGTAAACGGGGCAACTTTGACACAGATACGCCTCCCTCCTGGAGAGTGTTCTGGATCTAGCCGACTTTTGTGATGGGTATTTTTTGATCAGGGAAAGGATTCTTCTGTCATCCATCACACTTGCTTTCTGTGGTCTTCTGTGTCTTTTGACACTGCTGAGCTCACCAGTGCTTTCTTTCTTTTTAAGAATATACCAAACAGTTGATTTGGCCACACCTAATGTTTTTGCTATCTCTCTGATGGGTTTGTTTTGATTTTTCAGCCTAATGATGGCTTGTTTCACTGATAGTGACAGCTCTTTTCACTTCATATGGAGAGTTGATCTCACCAGATTCCAAACACAAATACCACACTTGAAATTAACTATAGACCTTTTATCTGTTCCTTGTAAATGAAGTAATGAGGGAATAACACAAACCTGGCTATTGAACAGCTGAACAGCCAACTGTCCAATTGCTTTTGGTCTTATAAAAATGTATAGTTATTTATGTGGTATATAAATTATGTCATAAAGAAGAGCTATTCGGGGTTATATGAGAGCTACAACATAGCTGCAATGTTCAAGTTAAGTCCAGTACTCAGTGGGGAGAAATAAAATTTGGCAAACTCAGTGACCCTGCTGGGGTGTTTCACACTACAGAACAACAAAGAATAGCAACATTTCAGCTCGCTTGCTGTGGCCGCCATAGGGATTCACAGTATGTGAATAAATATTTTAAAGCCTCTTAAAACAGATACACATTAACTGTGAGAATAAGTCTGCTTTCTACTGATATATAGAATCTCTCCAGGAGACACACATCTGCGCACACCGGGGCACAAACAAATAATTAGTAGTATTATTATATTATGTGATTTATGTCTTATGTGTAATAAAATAATTTTTGATTGGACTTTAACTATATTTAAATATTCATTGTAATTTCTCAGATTCATGCATTCATTGAAAGTATACTATGATGATTTAGTTTAGTGTACAAAAATATTTTTTTATATATGTCTTGCCATCAGTTCCATGGCTGTGGTGCACACACGCAACAGAAAGCATACAGTTCAGTATTTGTGTCCTTGCTTCAGTAACAATAAATCACCAATGATCAAACTTCTGTTGCTCCTATTTTTCATTTACGGCTCTGAAACTTCAACGTGCTATACTTGCAGTGTTTAAGTTGTATTCCCCTGAAGATGAAAGTCAGAAAGGTTAAAGTTAATCCATACTGAACAAAAGAAAAGCAATTTATTCAGTGTAGTGACCTATATTTAATCCATTACTGCTAAAATGTGGAAGTAGAGTGCTTGTTCAATATTTAATGCCTGCAGACACTTGGACAAATGAGTTCTGATGGACTTGAGTAAAGTTTTTCATTACTGTAGGGTAGGCAGTCTATCTTCTTTCAGTTACAGATGAACTTAAAAGAACTTGAGATGGTACGCAAGAAGAACTCAAACAGAAAAGACATCAGACGGCAGCGTGAAAGGAAGCAGAAGCATGGCTGCTAGTCAGGCATGCTAGCTAGGCTAAGGAAGTTACCACATCAACCACCTGTGGCGTCAAAGGTTTGTTTACGCCTAGTCTGGTGATGCCATCCCAGCCCTTTGGTTAACTGTGCATCCCATTGCATCTCTTTGACATTGTCAGAGCTCTATGGATTTGTAGTCGTGGAGACATTGCAGCTGCTGCAGTTCGCCACAAGTAGCGAGGCAGAAAGAAGACGTGGAGTGGATTTCAGTCTACTCCGGCAAATACAAAAACTCTTGGCTCCTTCTAACGTTAAAATTAAACTTTTTAATTGCACAATCGCTCACAAACAAATCCTGCCTTATTCATGATCACATCCAGGACAAATGCTTGAACTTCATATGTCTTACAGAAACCTGGCATTAACTGGATATTTAGACCTCTGGCTACACTGATCCCAACTGCTGACCAACACTTTGGGATCTCCAGGCTGCTGTGTTCCTTCCCAGAAGGAAGGGGTGCCATCAACTCCTTTTCTTACAGCTCTAGTGAAGGCGCACATCTCCGCCATCTCTCCACTGATCAACCAGTCATGTCAGAATGGTCACATTCCACCAGCTCTGAAAATTGCCATAATAAGACCACTTCTCATAAAAAATGCTATTGGCCCTGAAGTCTTTGCAAAGTTCAGGCCTGTATCCAGTCTCCCATTCCTCTCTAAGGTCCTTGAAAAAGTTGTTGCTGTCCACCTTCAGGACCACCTCAAACACATCAGCTCATATTTTAGTCCAATTTCCGTTGCACCCACAGCATAGAAACAGCCCTGGTCGGAGTCACCAGTGACCTGCTAATGGCAGGTTGGGTTCACCTTCGCTTCTTGTCCTTCTTGACCTGTCTGCTGCTTTCAACACCATTGACCACCACATCCTTCCATTCCATCCTTCCACTGGACTCCTTGACACAGCCCTAATATGGTTCACATCCTACTTTTCTGAGAGAACTGAATATGTTTTCATGGGCGGCTCAAGGTCAAGGACTCACACCATCACCTGTGGGGTCCTCCAGGGATCAGTGCCTGGTCCCATACTCTTCACTCTGTACCTGCTCCCCCTTGGCCAAGTCATCAGTTGCTTTAGAATATCATTCCACTGCTATGCTGATGGCACTCAGCTTTACATGAAAATAGACACCTATCCCTCATCATCATCATCATCATCATCATCACCTCCTTTATCACTCTCTACACTCACAGCCTAATGGAGGAGCTAGAGGTATAGATGAAACACAACTTCCTACAGTTCACCAGCTCCAAAACCAAAGCAGTCTTAGTCAGTACCCCACATCAAACCAGAACAACTTCCAATAACTAGCATTGCTTTCTCTGGTCAGGACATTACTCTGTCATCTCTACTCACCAACTTGGATATTAGATTTGACCCACCCTCATCTAACTTTTGAGGTTCACATCACACACCTCTGCAAGACTGCTTTTCACCACCTCAGAAACATTTCAAAACTCCGTCCATCTCTTACTCTTCCTGATGCAGTGCTAGGACCCAGCTGTCTAGGGTAGCCGGACAGTAACAAAAGAAAATGAAAGAATGCTGACTTCCAGAGTGGTTGGCAGTGATTCAGTTTGAAAAAGGAGGTGTGGTATCAAAACAATACAGAAAACTGAGGGGATTAAAGGCAAATGGGTGCTACTGAAAGTGAAGAAGTAAACATGACAAAAAGCAAGCTTTACTCTGAAGCCAATAGTACCCAAACTGTGTCATGATTGGTTGATAGATCTGTTGCTATTGGTGAACTCCTGGGTCACCCCCAGTCACACACAAGAATAGTAATAATCATTATGATTATTATTAATATATAATAATAATTAAAATAATATGTACCATGTAAAATATGTATAATTAAGGATAAGGATAAGGATAAACTTTATTGATCCCACAGTGGGGAAAGGTCACCGTTACAGTAGCTCCAAAGAAAAAGTATAACGGCAGTGCAGGAATAGATAAGAAAAAGAAACACAGTGCAAAAATTGCAGGAAAAACATCATATACAGATGATTTATTTTTTTCAATAAATATCATGTAGAAGATTATATACAAGAGGATGAGGTATCAGTTATTGCACATAAGTTGGAGGATGCGTGTCTAAAATGAGGGAAGAAAACAAAGTGCAGCAGTAAACAGTATACAGTGAAGTTTATAATGTGGCATTGTACAGTCTGACAGATGCGGGAATAAACGACCTGCAGAAACGTTCCTTCTTACACCTAGGGTGTACCAGTCTGTTGCTGAAGGCGCTTCTTAAGGAGTTCACAGTCTGATGCAGAGAGTGGGAGGTGTTTCTAATGATAGAAGACAGTTTGGCCAGAGCCCTCCTCTCTCCCACCACCTCCATGGAGTGCAGGGGGCAGCCACAGACTGAGCTGGCTCTTACTATCAGTCTGTTCTTATCATGCTAACTTACATGTTATTGTTAACCAATGGGCTATCCAACAATAAATGACATTAATTTATTGCAAGGGACAAAATATTTGCAAAGACATGTTGAAAAATTTAAGCTTCATTGAACAGTATAGGTGCAATAGATCTCAAAATTTAAATTGATAAAACAAGATACTCTGTTCTTTAAAAAGTGAAAATAAACTTAAAAAATGAAATAAAATGGAAGTGCATATACACAGATATATATGCACAAATGTGCATATATATGTGTGTGTGTGTGTGTGTGTATATATATATATATATATATATATATATATATATATATATATATATAGAGAGAGAGAGAGAGAGAGAGAGATAAATAAACTAAGTTACAATATTCTTTTCACAGCAAACTGACACTCAGACCTCCTGGAGAGAAGGGGAGCTTCTCTCATTAACACCTTGAAGAACCACTTAAAAGACAATGACTCTCACTTCTGCTGTGAATGTTTTTGATCTAACTCACGTCATGTCTAAACCCCTTTTACCCGTAGGAAAACCATCTGCCTCCTCTGCAGAAGGGGCATCTGATAAGGATGGGTCGTAAAATTTTATGACCCACGTGGATTCTGTGTTAAGACTGTCACAGTTTTAAACTGAAATCATACATGGTCAAATTAAATGTTTCTGAGATGTGTGTATTCATGCACACCGAAGTTACAGTAAGGAGTTGCTCTATCACATATCCAAAATTCACGTCTGTAGGTAACATGGGGACGAACTTGATGTTTTATTGAAATAATTAGTTTTCTGCCATGGACCCACAGTGTCCCCCAGCGATGTCGGAGGACACGACGATGTTGTGACGAATTTATATATTAAGTCTTCTATTGTCTCCAATTAAGAGTGTAAAATGTGAAATTGACACCCTTCATAATTGTAGCATCTAGAACACATCTGATATATAGTTTGAATGTATACTTTAACTCACATGCTTATAAAATGGTATAACCTCGACTGTTGATTGTGCTCTATTGATAGATCATGGTGAGAGACGGACAGACCGCGTTTGCACGCATAATATATGTTTTAACTCGTTTTAATAAACATCGGCCTCCTCTCTTTCTGAGAACAAAGACAGAGTAGTCAGATTACTAAAAGTCGCGCCAAAGCTTCTCTCCACGCCCAGGTCTCTCGGACATTGATGCCTCTTGTTCTTCGCTCTTAACCTCTCCTTTCTGACACAGACCGCTTCGTTCCACAGCTGCTTCAACGCCTTATCTCCGTCGTTTTCTTAACTTTATCCTTTGGAGTTCCTTTGTTTCGGCGTTCTTCTTTTTGCTAGCTTATTCTTTCCATTTTTGCGATCTATTTCAGGCGTACTCACTTTCCATACAAGCCTGAGCTTACAACTTTAATCTGTTTTTCTGTTTTTGCTAATAATAAATAATTGGAATCTGATTTTTTCTTTCCTCTGAATTTCCCCGCGGCTCGGCTCTCAGGTTTCAACATCCTTTTATTACTCGACAAACGCCGACTGAAACAGAGCAAGGACCACCGTTAAATGAGTTAATTTTCATCAACCCTGGGAAAAGAACATCAGCTCTCCATCACTTGTGGTACCACCACATCAGAGGTCTGCTGGTCCAGACCCCCGACAGCGCAGACACCTCTGCCGGCAGAACTGTTGCCTAGCGACCACACGAAGCATCAGGAAGAGACAAGCCTCGGTGCGCTGTGAAGACGGTTGGCCTCCCCTGGTTTCAGCCCAAACGGAGACTTAGAACAGTGCTGCGCAAAGTAAGAACCATTAAGTCCAAGTTGTTAATGTCATTAACAACTTGATTATTTGAATCTAGCCACTTCTTTCTCTTTTGCGTATAGACTATAATCCAAATTACCAGCTCATTGCGAGAGTTCGTCCGCTATCTGGCCTCCTTCACCATCATTCTCTTCCTTTAATATGTTAATCTGATTCCCCGCAGCCAACATGCACCTACACATGCACACGCACATGCACACACACCCAGTATATTCTTCTTTCACTGTATATAACTCACCTGTATTGTCTTAGTAGTATAGTTAATAAATACCTTCATTTAGACCAATTCACGGTCTCGTGTGTTTCTGTGTGTGGTAACTGGAGTCAATTAAATCCGAATTCTAGACTTTTAGATACCTGACTGATCAACTGTATTCTCATCAGAGTCTCTTTAAGATTTTGCTTCAATCAATCAATCAAAAATTTATTTGTAGAGCACTTTCCAACAACATAGAAGAAGACCAAAGTGCTTTCCAGACAGAATAATAAACAAAACAATGCAGGTTTTGATTACTATTAAACCATAAAACCCATAAAAACACAAAACTAAGAAAACCATAAAACCATTAAACCATGAAAACCATAAAACAGTCCTAAGATTCAAAAGCACTTCTAAATAAATAGGTTTTCAATCTAGACTTAAAAAACTGCAGGTTGGTAATAACGCGGAGCTCGAGTGGGAGTGCATTCCAGAGTCTTGGGGCGGGTACAGCAAAGCATCGATCACCCCACTGCTTATACCGGGACCTGGGCACATCCAGCACCATCTGTGTGGACGACCGGAGGGCTCTACTGGGGCAGTGGATGGTTAAAAGCGCTGATATGTATAAAGGAGCTAGGCCATGAAGGGCTTTAAAAACAAATGTTAAAATTTTAAACTCAATACGATGATGGACCGGGAAGCAATGGAAGGTGGAGAGGATGGGGTGATGTGAGTGTGTCTGAATGTGCGGGTTAACAGACGGGCAGCTGCATTCTGAACCAGTTGTAGTCGACGGAGTGACGATTGTGTGACACCAAAATAGAGAGCATTACAATAATCGATACGAGAACTGATAAAAGCGTGAATGGCCTTCTCCAGGTCGCGTTTAGAAAGGAAGGACTTGACCTTGGTGAGGAGACGTAGCTGGAAGAAGCCAGCCTTGACAATGGAAGCAATCTGCCTGTCAAATCTCAACTTGCTATCGAAAATGACTCCAAGGTTTTTTACTGTATTACTGACGGGGAAACTCAGCGGTGAACCGGACAGTATGTTGAGGTGCAGATCGAAGGGGGAAAAGAGGATATATTCAGTTTTACTTTCGTTCAGATGAAGAAAGTTCTGGGCCAGCCAGTGTTTAATACCTGATAAGCAGCTATGTCGAGAGTCCAGAGCAGATGCAGTATTGGGGAGCACAGGCAGATGGAGCTGGATGTCATCAGCATATAGGTGGAAAGATAGGTTATGCTTAGCGATGATGGCTCCAAGCGGCAGCATATATAATGAAAACAGAACTGGTCCAAGGATGGACCCTTGTGGCACCCCGGATGACAGCGAGGCAGGCAGAGATGAGTGATCATCAAGCATCACAGAGAAAGTCCTGTCTGTCAGGTAGGAGCTGAACCACTGGAGAACAGAACCCTGCAGACCAACATGACGAGCTAAACGAGAAATTAATATGGAGTGGTCCACAGTGTCGAAAGCTGCTGTAAGGTCCAACATCACCAGGAGTACTGGCTTTTTAGTGTCCAGAGATTGTAAAATGTCATTGTGCACCTTAAGGAGAGCTGATTCTGGGCTGTGACGCATTCTAAAACCAGACTGAAAATTTTCTAAAATACTGTTAGATTCTAGAAAAGGTTGCAACTGAATAAAAACGATCCTTTCTGAAAACTTAGATAAAAACGGCAAATGAGAGACCGGTCTAAAATTAGATAAAACAGCAGGATCAAGGCTGGGTTTTTTGAGAAGTGGTCTGACCATGTCATGTTTAAAGACAGCTGGGACAGATCCAGCACTAAGGCAGCTATTTATCAGAGCGAGCAGACAGGGGGCCACTGTATTGAAGACCTGTTTGAGCAGTTTAGCTGGCATAATGTCTAGGGGACAGTTAGTGGGTCTCATCCCCTGAACCACTTCAGAAAGTGCAGGCAGGGACACGGGTTCAAACATATCAAAAACAGCAGAGGGTGCAGGAGGAATGTATGTATCAGTCCATGAGCATTACTGTCAATGCCCATCCTGACTGCAGCTACCTTGTCCACAAAATGTTGTAAAAACCTTTCAGATGTAGATGCTGACACATTCATCAAAGGGCTGCCAGGGGGGCTGATTACAGACTGAATTTTGCTGAATAACACTCTGGGGTTGTTAGAGCTGGTAGAGATTATGTTAGACAGTTATTCACTTTTGGCCTCTTTCACTGCCTTTTGATAGCTAGCCAGACTCTCCCTCAGTATCTGCTGAGACACATGAAGTTTGTCTTTCCTGTACCTGCGCTCAGCCTGCCTACAGCACTGTCTGAGGACTCGGGTGGTCTCATTGAGCCAGGGATCTGATCTGACTTTAGCAGATTTAGTCCTAAAAGGTGCAATAATGTCCAGAATGTCAGAGCAGATGGAGTGAAAAAAGGAAATTAAATCATCTGAGTCAGGTCTAGAGGCCATACCAGCCTTTGTGTATAGGATGCTGTTCATAAAAGCAGTAGCAAACTGCTCAGCTGTGGAGGAGGTGATGATCCGACGTTGACGGGCTGAAGCAGTAGGTCTAGGTGCAGGTGCAGGAGCTAAGAAATCCAACAGGATTCGGAGGTGATCTGAGATGCAGATCTGGGATATTTCCCTGAGAGTAACAGAGAGTCCACAGGAGATCATAAGGTTAATTTAATAATTTCCTCAGGCAAACTGAGGTGGTGCCCCTTCTTATTAACGAGTGCAAATGTAACTATTCCAGTGCTTACACTACTATATATATATATATACACACACACACACACACACACACACACACACACACACACACACACACATGAATCTCTGAATATATGAAATGAAACTCCGAATATATGGAATGAAACACTGAATATATGGATGAAAGTCTGAATACATAGAATGAAAGTCTGAATATATGGAATGAAAGTTTGAGGCTGTTTCTCAATTCTAAGTCCACAAGTTTGCACTCACCAATTACACGAGTATGGACTTGCAAGTACGACTCCGAAGTATGGACTCCCAAGAACTCATCCCGGTTCATGTGCAATTGGAACACCAGCGTATTGGATGAGCTCATCTGCTCCAAAAAATCTTTACCCTGAAAACAATGGCATGAAACAGATATAACGCAGCCCTTCATGTTCACGTTTTAATCTAAAAAAAAGCAAAAAAAAACAGTTACTGTATATCTCTCTCTCTATATATATATATCCTCCTGACTACCAGTAGTTCAAATTTGTCCTCTGTGGAGGACCTTTGTAAACCTGATTATCTCCCACCCACTGTATACTACTGAATTAACTCCTTTTGCCATCTATAGATGACATTTAGGGCTTTTCAGTGATACTAAATGTAAAGGGGTGAGGCTTTGGTACCTTTCTCTTCCTCATAAAGGAAAATGGCTTCCATCAGTGGAAGTGTATTTTATAAGAAGAGCAAAAGTAAGTGCATTAAACTTTACATTGAGTAAATTTTTACTTGAAATGCTGTTGGCATATTTTATATGTCTTTTAACAACACATTTAAACATTGTCTGAATTATTTTAACCGTATTTTAGCATAGTATTTAAGTGTTTAAAAAATGTCCTCTGTAGTGGAACTTTGTAGTTATTTCCTCCATCTTGTTCTGTTTTTTCAAATTACAAGAAAGGTAGTCACTGTCAGAAGCAGAGAGAATTTTACTATGAATTGTTGATGGAAACTCAGATATTGAGTTGTCTGATGAAGAAGATCAAGATGCAGTGTTTGAAGATGATTCAGAGAGCTCCAAGGAAGGCACTGGACAACAAGCTGTTGTTCATTTGGCCAAGTCTGTTCCCCAAGGAAAACCCACCTGTTCATTGACAGGTTCTTTATGTGACGGGAGGTTGTGTTACACATAGAACAGCTATATAATAATTACAACAGATATATAATTATTAGGTCCCACTCCGACCAGTCCTATGAGAAACCAGTGCTTGCAAAAGGTTCCGAGGTATGTATCGAATATGCACAAACTGGCATTGGAGGAATGGATACGCTATCTCGGCAGCAGTCTGAATGAAAGTGGTACGTTATAAATTTGCATCAATAGGCATTCAAGGGGTTAACAGCGTCATGCTGGTCCAGATGCTGCTGCAGAAGATGGAGCTGCTGATGTTCTGTCTGTGGAGTCTCCCAGCAGTCAGTGAGGATCTGGGTTTCTTCAGATGTCCCTGGAACAA